>CABFWO010002042.1:105758-120046 GCA_902155825.1 Timema genevievae | reverse complement strand
TGTTTTGTAATCTTAAGTAAAAATTGGTAATACTTACTCTGACATATTTTATTTTAGAAAAAATGTGTTACAACCCCCCCTTTTTTACATGATGGGGGTGGGTAACGGTAACAGCACATTTAGTTTATTAATGATCAAGGTTTCAATAAGTAGTATACAAAGATTCGTTGTAATACCCTAAGCAGTTTTCATAATATTTCACACAACAGTCGTTTTTAGCTCTGTCTTTAGGGGTGTATACCACCCTTTATATTGAAGATGGACCCTAGGTTGCTTATGAGAATTATTCTAATTTCACCCAAGGAGTATCCTGCCAAAGTTTGATGCAATGTTTTAGAAACACGTTGTATATGTTCACAAAGGTTCTTATTGATTCTTAAAGGTCCTAAATTTTTTATAATTACATTATATGCCCTTCTTTCTTTAATTTTATTTTATTTTGAAGTACTCGATATTTCCTTTTCGGTACTTTTCATCAAGCTATGACGTATTTAAAAGAACCAGAACATAACTAAGAGCCGAAAATAATAGGAACTTTTATTGTTCTCTAACTAGAACTAATACCAGAACCTTAAAATGTTTTATTGGAGAACCGGAACCGATGAACTTTTCGATTCAACTCTCTGGCTGTAGACAACGTGTGAATATAAATACAGCCCCAATTAATTCCCCTACTGATAGCAGTTAAAAATTTGAACCAATTTCCTCTTGGAAAGACAAAACACGTATATTTGAAACGTACCTAACTAGTCTACCAGTCGTGATATATCGATGTTGAGTTTTAGTGTTTATTTTGATGCAAGCCTACATTGTGTTTGGTGTTTTAGTCTCAATTGTTATTGAATGTAAAGCTAAGGTTTTAAACGAATTATTGTATTACTTGTGATTGATACTGTTATTTCAATATTAGTACGGCATCGATATTTTTCTTCCGATACTTTTAATGAGTACAGTATCGATACTATTATTTCGATACCATATCCCTATCTGCATCGTTAAAGATCAAGTCCCTTATCAAATCACTTTTTCTTTCTCTCTTTCGACTGTGAAGTCCCCAAAATATACACTTTCGAGATTTATAATATTTTGTACTAAAAATTATAACTAGAACAGCTGGGGCAACTAGAAAGTCTTTATCGTCATAGGCCTACATTTTCAATACTGAGTGTCTGCCCATGTGCAGGCCCATATCCATAATTTTCTTTCAGAGCAGGGGGAGGCGGGGCCTGGTTCTTCAAAATTTATAATGTCCTACGATGACCGTCATCTCAAGACTAAACTGCGGGGAGAGGGGACGGACGAATCTGACCTGCACGGAGATAAAAATATATCAAAATTTCGTACAAAAATATATTGAAGTAGACCCATTCTTGCATTCACTGATAATTTATAATTGATATAATTTTTATGACTTATGATAGAAAATATACTAATTTTACATACATTTTTAAAAACTAATACATTTTCTATTAAAAGTCATAAAAAGAATATTGATTATTAGTGAATGCAAGCATGAGTCAACTGTAATATATTTTTCAAACTAAATTTTGACATATTTTATCCATGTGTGTGTGGAGAAATAGGCTATATTACATCTTATTATTCACGATGCTTAGTCCGGCTAAGAAAGCGGATCTGAAATTAATTACTACTGTGTTTTTATTTAGGAATTTACTACTACAGCTGATGTCTATAATCATAAAAATGAGTAATATGAAATTTGAAATACTATAATTTTAAGTTTAACACGATACTCACTACAGAAGCAATGGCCTTGATTTCTTGCCAGCCCTAATGTCGATCACTTTATCTGGTTCTACAGTGACATCCCAATGAATTAAAATCATGACAAGTGCACTCAGTCTGTCATCCCTCGTTACACTACGTGGTAAAGTTTTCACTCTTTTCACTGTCGAAAAGGAACTCTACGCTAGCAGTTTGTCACTGGCAGTGTAGCTAATACAGTACGGAGGTATTTAATTGTACGATAATAGGTCGCATTGCAGTACCCCAGCACTTTCAGGACCTCAAGGTCAGTGTCAATAGGGAAAGTTTTTTCAATATGAAGTGATGCTCAATTGACTCGATTGACTCTTAGAACGGTTCATTGTACTCAACACTCATATACACATAACATCAATATGAAGACAAAACAACGACTTTAAATATATTTCATGAATCAGGAACTTAATACTTAGGCGACTTTGGTTGTAGATCAAGTGACTTTATGTAGTCTCCAGTGCTGCCAAATGTGTGTGTGTGTGTGTGTGTGTGTGAGAGAGAGAGATCGCTCAGTGGCAGGTTTGAAATTTCACGAAAACAACGAAACACATTTGACGGAAATAATGGAATAAATTTACACTGACAATGTAGTTTACACAGAGTTTAGCCGTCAATTTTTATTCATATAATTTTATAATTCTTTTTCTAATAATTTTAAATTTTTGTTCAGAGTTCGGGGGGCTTCAGCCCCACGAACCCTACTCCTTCCCCTCCCCTCCCCCCCGATACGTGTCAGCCCATGTGTGAACGTACAAAGGATTTTTATCAAAGCCGATCAGCTTTGCCAAGGGGCAGTGCCAATTTATGCTGATCGCCATAGTGAGGATGCGCCTTTAGACCTGTACTGAAATTATTTAAGAGTGGAACGACCAACAGTATGGGTCGCTGGTAATGGTGTGATTGGAATCCTGACCGAATATGCTGAGGGTGCTATTTATTAAATGCATTTTAACTATACCTCCACAAAAGTGTGTATACATTTGCTTTAAGTTTAAATTCCTTCTCCTTGCACCTTTAACCCAAATAACTGCAGATATACCAAACAAGTAGTAGTTGTGCAAAAATAGAAATGTGATTTTAAATAATAATGTAAAAAGTTATAGTCTTTTTAAAAGGATTGTAGAGTAAAAAAAATCCAAGTAAAAGTGAATTATGCTAAAATATTTGTCTATCGCATAACCTAAATATTTGAGTAAAACATGTGGTATTCTTTGATATTTCTCTATAATACTTTCTTTCCTTAAAAGCTAAATTACGTTGCGTTTATAAGGTTCCAAATATTACCAACGCCTAAAATAAGTAAAACCGTGGGATGTACCTACAGTTCTCAATTTCAATGCCCATCCATTGAATGAAACTGATGCCATGACTCAGAAGTTCTCGATTTTAAAAGTAAATAAACAATCATTTATATAAAGCCAAAAAACTAAGAGCCACTGAAAATTTAAATTGGAAACCAGTCGTTGGAAAACATGGAGCAGTTCAAATACCTGGGAAGTCTGCTGACAAAGGATGCGTAAAGTACTAAGGAAATTAGGTTGAGGATCGCCATGGCCAAGGAAGCTTTCAACAAGAAGAGGTTACTGCTGACCAGCAAGTTGAGTTTGGAACTGAGAAAGAAATTGATTAAATTCTATATTTGGAGCATCACGCTTTTTGGAGCAGAAACTTTGAATCTTAGAAAATGGAAAATAAATAGTTGGAGAGCTTTGAAATGTGGTGACTTAAGAAATTTAGTCACGACCTTCTCTGCCACAATTAAGCGGTGAGATAAACCAAATAACCGTGGAAAATTCAGGATAAATACTTGTGTTGTTTCAGTTCTTCAAATTTTGTCCCAAATAAATGACTACCCCCGTTAACTGGTGTCCTATTTAACCGGAATCCTCTGTACAATGCAAAATGATGTCTAAAGAACAGAGTCTGTGTTGCCGGTCAAATAGTGAATGAGTGGGTGAAAACATATTACGGGTACTGTCATAAAAAACTCTGCACACCCTGACAAAACCACATAACACAACACCGATACCTACTTGATTAAAATAATATAAATTCATGAGATCTGCTTTTGCTCATTTCAGTGTGAACTCAATACAATGGCCGGATGTATTTTTAAATCATTAAAACTCACTCGCACTCTTAGTTGTTGTTTTTTTTGTTCTAATAAGAAAGTTATCAAATATCAATTTTATTCAAAGGATTCCTATACAAATCCAATTTTGGTCCAAACGAACGTTTGATAAAATAGTTTAAAATCGGTTGCTAAGCCTCTAAATATAAGATATCCAATTTAAGTAATGACAAAATAAAAAAATCTTATGTTACATCATTCATGCTCTACTAAATTAATATTTGTTTCATCAAGTGACGTTAAAACTAAAATTAAATCCATCTAGTGCTGAAATTACAGATTCTAAGGCCAATGATGAGGTATGATGAGGACAATATTAAAGTTTTTTTTACAAGTTTGACAATTTTGATACAGAAAATTGACTCATTATTACGAAACAGTCAAAAAACAAGACATTTTAAACTGTTATGTAGTAAAATAAGAATTGATCTAAACATTTTATTTTTTTTACGATTAATAAGCTTTATTCTTTTACATTGAAAAATGACCCCAGGAACTTTGGCTTAGTACACCAATGCTCTAACCACTGAACAATCCAGGGATCGTCGTTCCATGCTGAGGGTAATTCTTAACTCACATTTTAAGGCAGAGTCTGTGATGGACATGCGAGAATCTTCAGCTACAAATGTGTGATCATTTAAAATCCCGAGATATCAGATAACGTAGCACGGCAAGAATCCTCGATATCTCAGTGGCTATAGCACTGGCGTACTAAGTCAAAGGTCCCGGGTTCGATTCCCATATTCAGGTATCATTTTTCAATTTAAAGTAATATATTTAGATGCGGCTATAACCGTAATTAACTAATATACTAATCTGGCTATTTAATCCATCATTAATAAGCTATGTGAGGAATTCCAGGCCTCCACCGTGGTTCGGATTCCACGTTAAACTGTAGGTCCTCCATTTCATCTCACAATCACCCAACCATTACACATTAGCGTAAGTGCGTATAACCCGAATGGGTAGTAAGACACGGTGCTAATAATAATAATAAATAAGTTGTGCTAAAAAGATTGTAGGTATATATTAAAATTTGAACTTTCTTAACAACAGGTATTTTAAAGGATGGATTAAAGTTACCTATAAAAGATAAATACAAAAATTATAGAAACATGAAACATTCCGACTAAGGTCATCAAAGTGCTTTAAGTCTATGCGATTTTCACACATGATGAGAATATGAAACCGAAAAATAGTTAATAATATTAAAATAAATTTATCAATATAATTACCCACAAAGAGATGCAAATAAATCACTTTCATCAGAATAAATAACATGACACTGGTGCGTCGTGGAAAGAATTATCTATTGAAGACTAACCCATGAAATGGTACATCTTTGGATGTTCAATGCACTAGTGATGGCGCAAACAATATAATATTATCTTAAATATTTTAGTTTAAAAAAAGGCTATTGTTTATTTTGTAAATATTAATGATAGGCTTAATAATCACATTAAACGTGGTATACATTCCAAGCAACCAATCATCGTTTAGGTATTTACAGTTCTTAGAAATCAAGACATTAACTTAACGGAATACACTGTTCATGTTATTATTCAAAACATGTTTTATTATTTTATGTTAAGTAGACTTTAGAGTGAACAGACAATTACGATAACAAAATTGGTAAAGTAGTTGCTCAAAATTTCAACCAATTATATTCTTAATTAAGATATTATCCATAAAGGAATTTATGATCAAGTAATTAATACCGGGTATCTACAGTAACCCCATGGCTTCTTTGGTGCTGACTGACAACTCACAGCTGACAGCTGACGGCTTTGAAAAGCTACCAGACCAAATTATATATCCCTACGCTGAACCATATAATCTGCAAAAAACATGTGTTTAGCAGCTGTCACTTCTGACAGTCAAAATTTAGGTATATACCTAAATGTTGACTGTCAGAAGCCCGCTGTGAACTGTCAGTCAGCACCAAAGAAGCCATGGGGCTACTGTAGGTGAGGCTCAAGATGAGACCTAAGAGGTTAAGGCCACCGCTCTCCAGAAATTTAATTCAGTACTATTATTATTATTATTATTATTATTATTAGCACCGCGTCTTACTACCCGTTCGGGTTATACGCACTTACGCTAATGTGTAATGGTAGGGTGATTGTGAGATGAAATGGAGGAGCTACAGTTTAACGTGGAATCCGAACCACGTTGGAGGCCTGGAATTCCTCACATTCACAAGTTGTGATTAATACACACCTTGTCAGAGGTGAAGGAAGGATTTGGCAATAATTCAGTACTATACCGTAATTAATTTAAATATCTAATGAGCAGGGCCCGGATTTCGATAACATGTCATTTTTTTTTATTGGTTCATCACAGACAATACTCATAAGCACATAAACTCTGTTCATAATCACCAGATTGTAAAAATATATGTTTTATTGATAATTTTTGATCATCTTTTCTTGTTTTGGAATTTTAGGTAATCTTTTCTTGGGTTTCTTCTTTTCAAACTCATTTTTAGAGGTTTAGACGTTCATTTCGAGGAATTCTGCTAGATTAAGTATATTTACTTTCTCGTCACCTTACAGGTAGAGCGAGAAAATATTGTGATCGTCAAAAAAATCCAACTTGAGATTTTGATTAGTTTCAACGTTTCATGACCCCCCCAAATTCGAAAAAGTTGTTTTTGCATTGCTGTCTATCTGTCTGTATCTTGGCGTAGAGTCTAAACTATTTTACCGATCGGGCTAAACTCGGTATCTAGGGTTTTCATAGGGTTGCCCCAAGTTTTTTTTGAAATTGGATATTTAAACCTAAAATTAAGGGTAGTTTCCTTAAGGGCGAAAAGAGAAAAAAATCAATCTTATCAAAATCGACTGTAACGATTTTGATTAAATTTAATTTCTAAACATTGATCAATATTACAAACAAAATGGCTACTCTCAGTTTTTCGTCAAAATGAATTTAAGTGTTCCGGTCTGATGTGTAAATTCTATTTTTCTTATCATGTCTCTGTACCTTTTTGAGATCTGAAATTACTTATCATTGAAAATATATAGGTCTATTTATAATAAAAATTATTTATTTGAAACATATTTTTATAAAACTAATAGTTTTCAAGCTATACGCAAAGATATATTTTTTTTATTCTTTTTAACACTAAAGGTAAGGTATTGAAAAAAAATAATAATAAAAAATTAGATGTTGATGGATGTCGACGTTTCATGACCCTCTGAACCCTAAAAAATTGTTTTTTGCAATGCCGTATGTATGTTTGTCTGTTTAACCTTAAAATTAAGAGTAGTTTAGTAAAAGGCGAAAAGAGAAAAATTTATTTTCTCAAAGTCGGCTCAAACTATGTTAATTAAAATTTGTATCTAGGCGTTTATTAAGATTATAAATAAAATAGCTACTTTCCTTTTCTTATGAAAATGACTTTTAGGATACTTTACTAATGCCGAAATTTCCGTATCTTCGCAACTATTTGATATACTAAATAGCTAATCATTGCAAAATTGTATTACTGTTAAAAATAAAAAAACTTTTATTTGAAATATATGTTTATAAAACCAATAGTTTCTGAGATTTTGGCAAACATACTAGTACAATTTTGTGAGCTTTAGTTATACAGAGATACTACTTAAATTATAGTACAATACTTCTCTAAGACCATAGAGTAAGTAAATAAGTAAGTCTCTCAAAAAATTATGTTCTTTCTCCTTTAACCTCTTAAGGGAAATGTTTGTACAGCAATGATATATTGCTATTATTTTAGACTCAATAGTCAATATTTACATATTTTATTGGTCTAAATTTATAAATGAGAAATTTAATAGCAATGAAATAACCATAGGATAACCCCTAATAAAATGTCGAACATTTTTAACCGGAAGTCGAAATTTTAATACGAAGCGCTGACCCTTGTGGACCCAATATCGATCTTTTTTATTAGTCCAAATATACAAATAAGGACTTTAATTATTTAAAAAGAAAATGTATAACCGGGAGTCAAAAAAGTTTTACATAAATATAGCGCAATTTTTGCTCGGATTTGCTAATGTATATTATTTCATTTAATATATATACGAGTTTTGAATAACTAGGATAATGATACGGACCCGCGATGGACGCTGATTAATATTCTATCGGGCTATATCGGCCCGCGATGGGTGCCAATTATTACGATAGCGGATTTAATGCCCCGCAATTGGGAGCCAATTATGGTGATGCGGGATTATATCGTGATATTGCCCTGTGATCGAGCACTATTTATAACGATAGCGGGTTTTACGATAATGACGACGCGAGCATGCCTTACTGCGCACTTGCACGCGGTTATTTGATCTGATTATTTCTGATATTTAATCTTATTAAATGAACAAAACTTTTGATGTTGCACACGATTTATTTAAATGATTCCAACTTCGGCACTGAAGATATGCTATTAAGTGATGCAGGTTTTTTTAAATTACATATGGTTTTTCTGTGATTTTACTCTTTAATATATTACTGTGTACTCTGTGGATTTAAGTTACTGGCACTGCTATGTGATATTACTCTGTAGATTTATGTTGCCGGAACTGTGTGTATTCATACGCACAAGTGGCTTATATATGACCTACCCCTTGCTTCTTCGACCCCTTGTCACCATTGTCAAAACTAACTAATAGACAAACTCCTGGCGACCTGATACTATGAAGGCTGGTTTCCTATTGGGTAGAGGGAGCCAGCGTATCACAAGATCATTTCTATACGACGGAGTTGAGCTTTTAAAGAAAAATTTTTTTGAAGCGCGCTACATTGACATTATTTCTGGAAACACGTGATTTTCCATGGACGAAGTATTAAAATGAAATTTTACATACAGTACTTTTAAGAAAAACACACTCTCTCCATGACTTTTTGAATATATGAGAGGGGTCCAAAACAGTATATTACAATATATACGAGTTTTGAGTAACTAGGCTATTTGTATTTTTAAACAATGGAGCGAGAAAGTCCGTACAGAGTTCCGTATCATTTATTTTTAATACTCTCAATATTTTATTAATCCATAAATGTTTTCAACGCGCAGTTGTCGGAATAGTAAGATACTGTAAGGCCATTTACATAACATTATATCCTCTTTGCTTGTATGGTTGTAAAATACACATTCCTGATGAGAGACTTCAACTATGCTGGAGAGGATTGCGTTGGAAGGAGGTAGCTATTACTTCTGAAGCCGATATTTGTAAATCATATTATATTTAGCGGAATGAAAGAGTTGTATGTATGATTTTTAGTTTACATTTATAAAGCATGTGCTAGATTTTAGTAGTGTGGATTTATTAAATTTCTTTGTTCATATTTCTAGGTCATTTTTTGAACATTTTAAGGAATTCTTATGTCATTTTCTAAGTCATTTTTTGGTCATTTTTAGATAATCAAAATCCGGGACCTGCTAATGAAACTTTTTAGGACATTAAGTAGAAAAAGATACATACTATTTTGTACTTCTAAATCATATTTAATTATACAAATTATTATAAGCCAGGCAACACATAACGTAATGTATTTCCTCAACCTGTGATGTAACGAATCACAAACAATGTACTTACCACTTAAGAATTACAAACAAATGTTTTAATTCAGCTTTGTCAAAGGTATCAATGAAAATTGTGCTTTCCCTTCCTTACAACACTCTCAAATTCAAATGACTAGCAACGATGCTAAATTTATGGTTGAGTGCTTTATTATCCTTCCACCTAAATTAAATCCCAGAAATGTGCCTGAAAGGGAACAACGTGATTATTACTATCATTAGACCGGGAAGTGAATTAACGTGATATAAAATAATCTTCCTTGAACGTGTCAAAATAGGCTAAATTAAACTGTTAAATTATATAAATGAATATTGAATATGAATTATCGACAGTAGTGATATTATTTAGGTAGTACAACAGAATGGTTGAATTAGCCCAACACAATTATATAAAACTATCCATTATTGTTATTGTTCTATAAAGAGTGTTATTATTTACATATGTCCAATTTACTTCCATATAAATAATAAAGCAATGGGCATAATCCAGACACTAAAGCTGACGTCATATATGAAGGGTCCACGGGAAAAGGGGGGATGTCATATTTTATAGTTTTCCAGAAAATGAGTTTTTAACATTCAATCTAATGCTACTATTTTAATTAATTTTATATCATAATGAACTTTGCTTACCTTTTGTATTATTGTATTGTGCAACTTGTAAAACTATTTAACCTACATTTAAAGCTATATTCCATTAGAAATAAATAAGTATATTAAAGAAATACAATTTTTTTTAGGAAAAAAGGGGGGATGTCAATAAAAAGGGGGGAATGTCAGGAAAGAGGCCTTTATCATCACTCACTAGTTTTGTTTATTAAAAACTAATTATTGCTTTAAAAATTACACTGAAATAATAACATTTCCTTAGTAAAAACAAGTTTCTAAATACACAAAAACTACTGGAATCCAAAAACAGTCATAAACAAAAAAATTAGTAAAAAATTAAATAATATAATGTGAGAACTTTTAAGTCGTCCTTAATATCATCACTGTTTTCATATTTTTTTCTTCTTTATAAACTCTTCCGCTGCACCGCTTTTTGTATTTTAACCATATTGGGAAATACTATTTCTATTCTTTTTTTGCGATCTTTCTTCTTAGATTTTTCTCCTGGAGCCATCTTTGGAAGCTGAGAATAGAATGTTCTGGCTTCCTCCCCACAGAACTTCTTTAGCTGTTGAAGGTCTTTGAATTTTTCGTACGGAATCGGCAGGGCATCTGTTAAAAACAAAAGTGTGTAATTTATGGCTAATATGAATTTTTCTATAAATATTTTCTTTGAGTTAGTTTAGGTTAGGTTAGCTTATTATATGTTAGGTTGGGACTTACTGGGGCAAGAAAAACTACCACAAGAAAAAATATTTCATTTTCTTAATACCACATGTTTTAATTAATCCAATGATAATATTACTCACCTTGGTATGCAACCTCAGGAAGGATAAATTCTCCCTGTGGTAGTTTGGGACCGTCTGATGGTGGAAGTGAACCTGGCTCGTTGATCACGTGACCATCCCAGTGCCCATGGTATGTCGACCTGTATTGCAACATGCGTGGGTGTTTATTCAAAGCAATTAATTCTCTTACTGGCCTGGACTTAAATGGGTTTTTCTTGAAGTAGCGTTGGTCCAGATATTCAGTCCATTTACGAACCAACTGTCTGTCAACCTCAACTACACGAAAAGGTGATGGCTTTGCTCGAGCCACCTCAAATTCTTCAATCCAATCTGTAGGCAATTCAACCCACTTGTTTTGGTTAACACAAGCCATATTCCTGTCACACTCTAGGTATGAGTGCCCTCGGATTGGAAAGTTCATCTTAACCTTTTCCAATCGTTTAGTATGGTGAACAATGTAATGAACAAGCCGGAAAAGTGTCCAATTCTTGTTCTGCCCACCACACGAATCACAAAAAATGTCAAGTTCTTTTACTGCAGGGTCAAGCTGAACCATAACAAAATAAAAAAGAAAGGAAGACACTTCATCAGCTCCCTTGCGAGCAACAGTCTCATCATAGGCATAAAAGAATGATTCACCTGTGGAGAGTACATGGATGTTGAACATACACACTGTCAATTGACGTTTATAATACACGTCGTTTGTGGTGATATTTGGTACAGGTAGATTCTTTTGGAAGTCCATTGTAATAGACTCGTGAAATAGAGATTTTTGGCTATTCAACCGTGATAAACGCTTTCGAACGTAAAACATATTGGCTTTCATCAGGTGCAGTTTATTTTCTACAGACTGCTTATGCAATTTCCTCTCAGCTTCTCGTTTCTCATTGCTATCATCAGGATACTTTTTTAGTCCATGTTCAATTGCACGAACTTCAGCGGCATAAAGGTCGCACGAGCTACAGGTGTCCTGTCTTGGATAACCAAAGCTAACGTTAAAATTTTCGTTGAAAACTTTTCGGTATTTTTCATACGAAACTTTATTTTCCGGGTATTTCTCCTTGTAAAGATTATACATTTTAGTAATATTCAATTCTTGAGGCAAATAGATTCTCTTTGAGTCTTTAAGACTGTAATGACTCATTTCGCCTTTAAAGGATCCAATGTGGGTGCAAATAGCATCAAAAGTCTCTTTAGACAAGCGATTTTTCCTGTTTGTATGCTGACCACGACCATCTTTGGGCTGGCCACCTCTTTTAATGTAACGTTGAATAACCTCAGCTTTCTTTTTAGAAATTCCATGAAGAGAATAAAACGCTTTGTAGCACACAGGGACCTCCACAATACCTTCTTGTCTTTTAACACGCACACGGTATGAATATGAACATTCATGAAGTATTGCATTTTCCTCAGCTTGCCTAGGCCTACGTTGGAAAATTGTATTCACTGTTATAAGACCACTTAAATAACTGTTCTGTTCATTTACAGTCATTTTATTGAAATTTACTATTATAGACTTTCGGTCAATTTCCTCCACATTTTGAAAAGATTTCAAGCGCATGAGTTGATGCAAGGAGCTTCTTTTTAACTTCACTCATTCTGCCAGTTATTTTACGTTTCTTTGTTGTTTTTTGTATATCACTGTCCTGTTCACTGCTCACTATTGCCTCTTCCATAATTTATTCACTTTATAAAGAAACCACTGAGTGCTCAAAACGCGAACACAAAACCTCACTAGTTAACTCAAGAGAAAAACGAGAAGTGAAAGTTAAACACAGTAGTGTTGCGAAACTTACATTCCCCCTTATTTCGTTGTTCCACATTGACATTCCTCCTTTTTTCCGTGTTGCCTATATTTTAAAACCTTCATAAAACCTTGACCATACCCTTTCTTGAAATGTACCCTAGCTTGCAAAAAAGAGCTTATTTAAAAGTACACGACAGCGTGCCAACCTCAAAAATTAAAAAAATTGACGTTCCCCCTTTTTTCCGTGGACCCTTAATATGTCAATATTTCTTCAGTTGGGACGGGCCTAATTCATATTATGAAGGTAGTTCTGTCTGAGGACGTTCAGTGGTGTGGTAGGGAGCTGGGGGTAAGGACATGATTACGGCGTCACAGTTGTGAGTCACTCATATGAGGGAAGACTCATGTTGGGATCAGTACCTGCATTCATTTTGAGATAATGTAACCCCCCTTTTATAGAAATGATAGTCAAGGAGTCACAAGAGAACAATAGTCTTTTATTTATAGAGAAACAGAGAAGCCTGGTGGAATGGATAATGGAAATCAGCTGACTGAAAAGAATGAGGAAAAGACCGTTTATTTTCCAATACAACTTCAAGTCTCAGCTTCGGAAGAAGAATCAAGAGAAACTACTAATTTTGATTCAACGGAGACGTCTGACTAGTATGAGGAAACTGCAACTGAGCCAGAGGTTGAAAGTTTGGCTTTAGAGTCTAGACTATATCCAGTGAGGGAGAAGAGACCAAAGGAATATCAGGATTATGAAATTTATAGTGTCATCTGTGACAGAAACATTCCAAAAAATGTCAGTGAGGTCCTATCTTGAGAAGATAGAGATTTATGGCAGGACGCTATGAAAGCGAATATTTATCTTTTAAAGAAAAGTATGCATGGTCATTGGAAGATTTTCTGAAAGATAAAAAGACAATCAAAAGTAAATGGGTATTCAAAATTAAAACTGATTTGAATGAAGATATCACTCAAAACAAGGCACGATTATTCGCAAAGGGTTTCACTCAAAAATATGGGGGGATTACATCAAGACTTTTCCTCCTGTAGTGAGAAATTCTACAGTTAGAATTTTGCTTGCTTTGGCTTGTGAGCTGGATCTAACTATAAATCATATGGATGAAGTAACTGCTTTTCTCAACGGTAAAAGAGATAGTTTATATGGAACAACTTGAGAACTTTGTGGTTAAAGGACGCAAAAAGAATGTGTGTTTTTTAAAACGAGCCGTTTACGGGTTGAAGCAATCCTCACGAGCACGGTATGAAAAAATTAATGATATTTTGATGAAAATTAATTTTAAAAGGTCAACATGTGAACCCTGCGTTTATAATCATGTTAATGGCAAAAACATTTTTACAGTTACCATTATTTTATGTTGACGACTTTTTAATTTTCTGTAATGACAAAACTAAAAATAACAAAGTTAAAAATGAACTCATGAACTTGAGCGAGGATCAACAAATTCTAGACATGAGAATACGTTTGGAAAATGGATCTATCTATTTGGATCAACAATCCTAAATTTAAAATGTAATTGAGTAATTTGGCATGACGGATTGTAAATTTGTTTTACACCTGCATAACTTGAACTAAATTTGGAGAAAGGAGGAAAGAGAAACAAAGAAAATCCACCTCCTTTCCCGTATATATATATATATATATATATATATATA
>CABFWO010002042.1:91618-105417 GCA_902155825.1 Timema genevievae | reverse complement strand
ATATATATATATATATATAATATATATGGCAGTGGCATGTAGGCCTGACATTACTCATACTGTTCGTTTTTTAAGCCAATTTAATACATGTTGTGAGGAAAAACACTTGCCATGTGCAAAAGGAGTTCTGGTATATTTAAAAGGCACAATGTATTGGTGTTTAGTGTATCAGAGGAGTGATGGAAAGTTGACTGGATTTGTTGACGCTGATTGAGGCAACGACAAAATTGATCCAAGATCCTACAGTGGCTATATGTTCAAGCTAGGAGGAGCTGCTGTTACATGGGAAAGTAAAAAATTGCGTACAGTAGCACTCAGTAGCACCGAGGATGAATACAATATGTCTATCAGTGAAGGAACCAAAGAAACAAATTTATTGCTACAAAACTTCAACTTTGAGCTGTTCGGAGAAAAATTGCCCATTAAAATATTTAATGACAACCAATCAGCTCAAAAACTTTCTGTCAACCATCTCTTTCACAAAAGAACAAAATATATCAATATACGATATCATTTTGTGAAGGATGGACTAGTCAACCTGAATTACATGGGGGCGGACATAATGACAAAACCCCTTTATAGACCTAAATACAGCAAGTTTATGAGGATGCTGGGCATATCAAAGAAAAATTGAAGAAAGAAGAAACCCACATTACATTACGGGTGAGTGTTGGAACTGTAATCCAAAGTGTTTGTTTTTCATGCACCATTAGCGCTGTTATACATAATGTTTAGTTTCTTTGTTTTCAGTGTTTAAAACTGTTGACATTCTCTTGTTTGTCTTATCTATTGTTGTGATCTCTTTTCATTAATGTATGAAAACGTTTGTTACAATGTTTTACAATATTACTCATGATTTACCCTAAGAAATTATTATATTTCTATCAGTTCCTTGTTGTTGCTAAATAATGCGCATGTCCGTAACTTTCAAGACTACCGTGATTAAATGTGAGGTCCCTAGAAGCCAAGGGGTATAAGTGACAAATTTGAAAAAAAGAGCTAGGTGCATAAGTGATTTCAAAATGTGCCAACCTGTCTGGAGGTAAAGAGATATAAATGATTTATCCATCTTGTGCTGAGATCTTGTGGCATATCACTTAACCTCTTACCAACATTTGTGTAATGTTTGGAGCTCAATGGGTCCAAGTGCGCTTGTAACTCTTTACCCCCAAGTATTCTCTCAGTTTGGATTAGATGATACTATGAACATGTAGCTCTGCTATGAATGTCTCTGTAATTGACGTTTTCTATGGGTGCGAAATAAGACAGGATCTGTTTTTATTTAGCTATTCATATTGATTTATGAATGTGAACTAACTATTAGTTTTATTAAGTCAAGTTTTAGTCAGTTTTAAGTTTTAATGAAGGACAATTAGCTGAAGAAAATCTTAACCTCAAATTGATGGTATGTTTTTGTAATTCCTTTTGTTTTGATTTTTAATTTGCCTAAATGAAAACATTATTGGACATTGAAATATTATTGAGATTTATATACCTGAGATAGCATTATGCTATGATAATTAATTCTATAATCGTTGAATTGATGGTTTTATTTAAGGATATTCCTGATATTGCCTATCTGGGATTTTGTTCATTACAATTTCATCTTCATTCTCAAATTCTTAATATGTAATAATTATTACTATCATCTTAACAAGGCACACAGTTCAATCTAAGTTTTCATCGGCCAAGTACTGATGCGTTTGATACGTGTGGGGAAATTACAAATTAATATATACCAAGGTAATGTTGAAAGGAAAAAACAGGCAAAACCCCATAAATAACTACAACTTCGCAAAGCAGAGGCTGCACGATTGGCCAAAGATGGGTGCCATAATTTGGATAGTGACAGTCAAGTTGCGATATGCTTTGAATTGCAAAAAACTATGCCAACGCCTCATCTAACCAGTACTAAGGCAATACCTTCGAAACTCTGGACATACAATTTGGGCATACCAAATCTTGTAACTGGAACTGAAAACTTTTACATGTGGTACGAAGGACAAGCATATCTTGGGTGCAAGGAAATTGGGTCATGTCTTTTAAAATCTGTTTGTAATCTTCTACGAATAAAATCCTTGCATTCAGTGATAATTGGGGAGGCCAGAAGAAAAGTCACTTTACTGTGAAATTTTGGCTGAACATCATTAGGAATATACTAATCGAAACTATCGACCATTACTTTTTGATATGTTGGCAATCTTATAACGAATGTGGCCAAGAATTTGGTCTCATAGAATTCAAAAAAGAGAGAAAAAGTAAAAGGGATATTTATCTCCATGAACACTGGGCAGAACTGGTGGCATCCACAAGCAGAAAGTTCATCGTGGTGCGTATGTAAGATGAAGATTTTACTGTCCTCAAGTCTCTTTAACCTTACTTCATAAAATCAGTAAAGGGAATTTGAAGTATGCAGGTGTTGCGTTTTAACAAAGAAAGTCCCCTCACATTGTTCTACAAGACAACTGCTGGAGATGAATTGAAATCGCTCGATAAGCTAGATATAAAGTCCACCCGTACCGGAAGAATCTCAACCTGAGTTCCATGAACTGTTGCAGTTTGTGCCTCCAGTTTATCAGGGGTTCTATCAAAGTCTTTCTCACCACAACCAACCAGGACAAATTTTACCTCAGGAAATCAAACTAAACGCTCCTAATGCAGATGATGAGGTTGATGAACCTGACAATATATTTGAAACAAATGAGGATTGAATATTTTTAGGCATAGTGTTTCTTTATCATTTTCTCTCTGAATAGACCAAAGATTTTTATGATTTTTTAATCTCATTGGCCTACACTTTTTCATTCAAAGGCTTTAATTATTGAACTTAGAAAAATATTGCTTTTTTTATTTTATTAATGTTGTAGAATTTTTTCATGTATCTTGTTGGTTTTTCTTTTAAATGTTTGGATAAAATATATGATCAAAAATTAAAAACTCTAATAAAGCAACAATTATTTTCTTTGACCCAATTGTATCCGTTATGTTTCAACCTTTCAAGTTTTACTTGGAAGCCAAGGGCTATAAGTGCTGATTAGTATTATTAATTAGGCTTTAGACTCCATGTTTTATTTTCAAAGAACAATTTTTTCTACCATACAATGAGATAACAGTACAATAATCACAATGCAACTCAACAATATTTCCAACATCATTTAGTTCAATTACTGTTGAAGTCAAACTTTGAACTGAATTTACACAAAATGTAGTTTTTGTCACTTGAATTCCTTGGCTTCTAGGGTCCTCATGTGATCTGTGTAGATTAGTGATCTCTATATTATACTGGATGTACATAAACATACGCATTGCCAATATCCAAAGCATGACGCTTAAGTTTAACGTCTGCTACACTCTGTGGGGGGAAAGATTTAACGGTTTCTTTCAATGTTCGTCTGCGAAAACATGTCTCTGATGAATAAAAGTGTTATTTTTTGAAAATAGTGAAGTATTATACCACACTCTCCTGAATAATCATTTACATTAGAGGATAAACAATTCAGTTTTACAGGTAATACTGTGCAAATACGAATAAAATCTTTAATATATTTAAATATGTAGTTATCATCCATGTTGTTTACAGTCTGCCAAGACTACACTTATATTCAAAGTTGGCTATTAGCTTGCATATTGATTTCAGAAACCATATTATATTGAAAGTTCGATAGATAATGAATACGGTATTTTAAAACTTGATTACATTTGTTTGAATGACAAACTTTTTGTAGTTGCCATAAGTTCAAACGACCACTTAGGTTATAGGTTTGTAGAAAGTATTATTATATGACCATCTTTTTTAAAAAAAAGTTGGCTCATATTTGGTATATTTCCTTCAGAAACCATATTATGTTAACAGTTCGATAACTATAATGAAACAAGTTAGCTAAAAACTGTATTACATCTGTTTGAATGATATACTTTGTGTAGAAGTCTTACGTTCAAACGATAATTTAGGTTATAGGCTTGTAGGATTTACGGTATCTACTAAACCACGATTTTAGTAAGAATCCCAATCTGTAAGGATTTATTCCTTGCCAGAATACTATCACATATTCGTATTTTGATACGATAAACGGCCATTTAGACGGGACGTAAAAAATACCTTCTGGAAGGTCTTTTATCCTACCTAATACTATAGGGTAGGCTTCTGGTACGAGATAAGGCCTTACAAATGAGCTTCCTTCAAATTCATCGTATATATTAGCCTACATCAACTTAGTTAAAGAAAAAACTCATCAGTTTCGAACTTTGTTATGCTCTTCAAAGCTTTTACTACAAATTTATTTTATTTAACTAATCAGACATTAATGTATCTCATATATTCAAACAAATTAATGAACGATGTCAAAATGCCACTTTTCCTTGTATGGGTGTAGGAGAGAAAGAGATACCCGAAAATTTTCTTCTCTCCTACAATATGGAATGCAAACGGCAGCTCGAAAATTTCAGCCACAGATCTCCATCCAGTTATATTATAGAGATCAATGATTGAGATTACCTCATGTCTTGAACAGTTTTGCCAATTCAGTGATTTGTCGCTGGACTTAGCGAATTTTACGCGTCTGAAATGACTAATTTTCATTTTTAGCACTTAGTGACTAATCTGGTGACTGGCAACTTTCCTTAATTTTCTGTCAGGTTCTTGTTCATTATTTTAAATTGTAATGCTGTTGCATTTTGATTTTTGAACTATCATACTGAATCGTTGCTTCTCCTATCACGTATAAAAAGAAACGACTGCTAGTAGATAATTTAATAAGTTATACTTATTGAAGGATAGGGAAGGAAATTGCATCACAAAAATATATAAGATTAACAAATAAGTTTATTAAAACTCAAACAAAAAGATATAGAATTACAAATGGGTGACAAGATTTTAATTCAATCAATTAAATATAACTGTATTCCTTTATCTAGGTAGTAAACATTAAATTGGACGAATAGCTATTAATACTTTGTAGACAAGGAACCAACAGAAGCTAGATAGAACATTTCGTTAAGTTTAATAACTCTAGAAAATAGGAATATTCGCTCTTACTCGAACGATGAAGCGTCTGACACAACTCGGCAACGGTAAAAAGGGGAATTAAGTTTTAGGCAACATACAAATGACAATCTAGCCAGGCTAATACCAGACTAATAACTGAGAGGTCTAATCATGAAAAATAGTGAATCAATTGAAAATAGAAACATAGCATCAAATTCTATATTTTTAGATTTACTAAGAAGAATATTATCTAAGCTAGTTAGCTTGTATTAACACGAAAAACCTGTTACGAAAAACCAAAAAATTATATTCTATAAGAGGAGCCTCCATTTTACAAATAATAGATGGCTAACAATCAGGCATCTACACAGTATTTTTACTATGGCCGGTCATTTCTTAATGAGTACTGTCAGAGCAATCAATAGTAAATTTATATATTTACCCATTACTAGAGCATACAATAGCTAATACAAACTATATTTGAATGCTTAGATAAATATGGCGCCTGAAGGGACCGAAAGAAAGCATTATCCTCGCGGGCCACTACTTCAATCTAGTAGGGCTCCCACAGGCTGCGCACCGTAAATATCTACAAAAAAAAGGTGCAACCGTGACTTCAACCAGTCACTGACATAACTATATCCAAGAAGAAAGTGTTAGATGATCTGATTGTAGCCATAAAGAGATTCCAAACGAGAACATACCGTATAGGGTGTCATAAAAATATAACAATGTCTTAAGGACTTAGAAAAGGAAATCATATTCATTAACTCAGTATCTTCAATCACCTGATCCTATAAATATGTAGAGCATAGAGCCCTCGTATTTAAACTATGCCTTATGGGCATAGGGAAATAATCGTCTGACTATCTGACCCGAGAAACTATGCCTGATGGATATAGAAAATAACGTCAGTCATTCCGACTAAAGAACCCATGTCTGATGGATATGGAAAATAATGATAGACATCCTGACTAAAGAAACCATGTCTGATGGACATATAAAATAATGTTAGACATCCTGACTAAATAAACCATGTCTGGTGAACATAGAAAATAATGTTAGACATCCTGACTAAATAAACCATGTTTGATGGATGTAGAAAATAATGTTAGACATCCTGACAAAATAAACCATGCCTGATGGACATAGAAAATAATGTTAGAACTTCTGATATTAACACTTGTGTCTGATTGACATAGAACATAACTCAGACACTCTAACACAATACACTATGTCTGATCGACATATAAAATAAAGCAAGACATTCTAAGACATGAGACTACGTCTGATGGACATAGAAAGCAACGTCAGATATTCTGACATGATATTCAATGTCTAATCGACATTGAAAATAAAGCAAAACATTCTAATACATGAAACTATGTCTGATGGACATAGAAAAGGAGTTTAAAATCTAATGTAGATTCTAAACAGAAGATACGGATACTCAAAGTCTCAGAAGAGGCTTCCTATGTGGCGCGGCGGTGAGACCAACGAATGGCACATCGTGGCCAACAGTAGTCTTGGGTGCCGAAGTTTTATGTAGTATTTCTTCCTCCAGTGAATAAATACAATGGAATACAAAAATTTGAGTCACAGGAAATCCGTTATATAGCAACAGAACTGACTCAGAAAATGGACTACATCAGGAGATCTAAGGGGAGAAGGGGGGGAGAGTTGCGAAATAACTACACTTTCTCACTAGGGCTGTCAGAATCTGTGGTGAGCAGAGACAATTATCTTTATTTTCTTCAACGTGTGTCGATCAAGACGTGAAAATGCTCGACATGCTGAAATGGTCCCCTGGGACTATGTTCCTCGAAGCTTGGGCGTTTCCCGGCAACATCAATTGAGAGTGAGTCACCCCCGTCTCATTTTATTGGAATAGATTAGTACTTGTTATCTTGTTTTAATTGTCTTTATGGAATTTTAATTGTAGATGTCACATAATATAAATGACATGCTACAACTCTCCTACCCTTTTAATCAAAGGCACCCCAGTGTAACATTGTAACATGTTACATCTTACTACCCCCATATTAAGCTTCACGCGAAGGTTTTCCTCAAGAGTCATACTACCCACTCCATATGAAACCTCAATAGTAATAAACTTCCTGCAATAGTAAGCTTCTCTATTGTAGTCCAATGTAGGTTCAGTCTATATCGAGTACAATATTAAACAAGAATAAACTCCCCACAATCACAAACTGTTCATGTACTTGACAATTGTATCTTCTGGCTAGAACCACCTTCAAGACTGGATTACACACCTCGCGTCCTAAATCGGAGAGTGGGTAGATCCAGCCATCGTGCGCCAACAGCTGAGGTTCCGAGTGAACAGGTCAAATCGATCCTTTCGGAACTGGCCGAGAACAACAACTAACATAAACTATCCTGGGGTCCGGCGTACAAGACGAAACCAACCACCAACTCATCGCGTGATGTCTGTACGTCACCAACACCAATCAAACAGATATCTTAACACCACTGCACCATGTGTTCGAGACAGCCCGCCAATCCTAGCCTAATCAAGGATTACATGCTCGTCTGCATATTTCAAAAATGACCGTTGGAAGCCACCGACCAATGTGAACACTCCCCCCTTTCAACGCTAAGCGACTAGAAACACTATATAAACCTTGCGGTTCTTAACTCAGGGACCATTAATTATTCGACATCATCAAGAGAAGTAATGTCTTAAACATTTGTTTTCAACGCTGTCTGGAGAAGTCCTGTCCTGGATTTGGACCATTTACAGGATGATGACGTATTGGGTTACCTTCGATGTTTATTTAATAGACTTGAATTATGGCTAATTCAATTTTGAATTAATGTAATGTAATATTTTGGAATAAGCCAAAATAAGCAACGTAAATTATTTACTAAATTTTTTAAATACTAAATTTAATTATTAGACAGTTAATTTATTTTGCCTCCACTTGGACGTTAGTGTCAGTGAAGTCACATAAATATTAGATTGCCACATTTATTAACTTATTTTGTTAGAAGTATGTAATTTAAATTGTAGCATTTATTGCTATAAGTACAGTCAACAAGGCAACAAAGCAGTAATTACCCAATATCACCACCCAGGCTCGGCAAGAAATCNACGTGGATCAGGTCATCGCAGCGGTCTCGTACAGACCCTTGGATGAACCAGAGCCCACGGAGGCGGCAGAAATGTCGCGGGCGTTAGCCGCTCTAAGATTAAACAAGGCCCCCGGACGCGACGGCATCAATAACGCGGTCCTCCGAAAGCTGCCCTTGGAGGCGATTAACTTCCTCGTGGAGTTATTCAACGCCGTCCTGCTCCTGAGTCACTTCCCAGAGCTCTGGAAGCACGCCAACGTCCTCTGCTTCCATAAACCGGGTAAGGACCCGGCCCTAACTTCGTCTTACCGACCGATCAGCTTGCTCGACTGTTTGGGCAAGTTGTTCGAGAGACTTCTACTGACGAGACTGACCAGACATGTTCGCGAGGCGGGCATCTTGGTGGACGAGCAGTTCGGCTTTCGGGCGGGACACGCCACGTCTCATCAACTTGTTCGGCTCGTGGAGCAGGTCACGAGGAACTTCAACATCAACAGGCTGACTGGTGCTGTCTTTCTCGACGTGGCAAAGGCCTTCGACCGTGTTTGGCACGAAGGTCTCCTTTTCAAACTCCTCTCCTTGAACCTTCCCTTCTACCTAGTTAAGATTGTTCAATCTTATCTATCCAACCGGACCTTCTCCACTACCTTTGGGAACGCCACATCCCAGGTCAGAAGCATCCGGGCTGGAGTGCCACAGGGTTCCCTCGTGGGCCCGGTGCTCTTCAGTCTGTATGTGAACGACATTCCGAAATCCCCAGACACCAAGTTAGCACTGTATGCGGACGACACGGCTCTAGTAGCGGAGTCGTGGCGAGGGCAGCTGGTGGAGAGGCGACTCCAGACGCACCTGACGCAGTTGGAGGGGTGGCTGACTACCTGGAGAACGAGTATTAACGTGGAGAAGAGTACAGCAGTGCTCTTCACATGGAAAAGAAAGTTCTACAGGCCGGCCCCACTCCGGCTGTTCGGAGAACAGATCAGATGGGCGGACAGTGCTAAGTACTTGGGACTTACGCTGGACACCAAGCTGACCTGGCGACTTCACTGCACAGAGAGACTGACCAAGGCGAAGCAAAGGCTGGGAATCCTAGGCCCACTGCTTAACAGGCGTAGCGCCCTGTCCACAAGGAACGGTCTGACACTGTACAAGCAGCTGCTCAGACCGATCCTCGACTATGCGTGTCCCGCTTGGGGCCACCTGGCGGACACGTATATGAGGAGGATGCAAGCATTCCAGAGTAGGTGTCTGAGGATCATTGTGGACGCACCTTGGTACGTTCGGAATGTGAATCTGCACCGAGACCTGGATATGCCTACCATCAAGGACCACTTCCGGAAGCTGGCGCAGTCCTTCTACGCCAGACTCACCGGTGCCACCAATCCTCTTATCCAGGGGCTTGGGAATTACGTCATCGACCCTTGGGGGTGCCACCGACGTCCCAAAGCCCTGCTCGGATAAGCGAGAAGTGACAAACGTGGTTTGGGAGGCTCTCACACAGCCCCCCATAGAGTAGTGTCTCCACACGTAACTCTAAAAACCTCTTAGTCGGTTCCCAAAATTTTCCTTTTTCCCTAATAATATTAATTAATAATATGCTTTTTGTTTGTTTCAGTTAACTTCGCGAATTGCGACAACCCGTCTGAGAATTTCCCGAAAACCACACGGTGTGACCAATTGGTCGGTACGTGTTGGAATTTGCTCCCGTGCACCCCTTCAGGGTGCATTAGAGCATGCATTATGAGTCTGGAGTCTGGAGTAAGGCTTCACTCTTTGGTCGGCGCTTGAAGCAGATAGGTGAAGCTTAGGCTTCGAGAACTTGTCACGTAAAATGTAAGGAGAAATTCATTTTCGGCGTAATTTTTATTTATGTTTTTCAAAATTCTCTTTCGGATCAATATATTTTGTTAATGAAAAGATCTTCACAGTCATTTTAGATGGACATTGAAATATGTCATGGTTATGGAAAATAGCTTCGTAGTCTTTAGATAAAATTGGACTTATAAACTTTTAAATGTTTTTCATAATATACTGAAGTCTTATATAATTATTAATGTTCCTTATGAAGAAGTTAGCAAAGACACTTAGTTGGAACATGTCACTATTAACAATGGTGTTACGCGGGAAGATAGTTTTGTCTAAATTTGAAACTTAGCCTATAGTACTTAATTTATGATTTTGTTTACAACTATTTATGGAAGGGCCTTAAGTCAGAGCATTCCGAAATTAAGCAAGATGTTTTGCGTGATATATATGTTAAATATTCAATTTTAAACTATTGTGTTAAAAAAATAAAAATAACATCTGCGTCTTATTGTTACGGAGTTAATAAGGACATTATCATGAACTGTCTGATATCAGTAATGATAGGCGTAATTTACATTTTGTTCAATGTTAAAATTAAAGTCTTTAACTTATAACTATTTTCTTTTTGTTGGAAGTCAATATGTCTGATAGATATAACATTAGGAATGTATGCGAGAAATATGTTTTGAGTATGAAATTAAATTGTGAACTAAACGGTTGGACTTGATGATTAAGTATACCTTGGATTTACTTGTGGAAAGACATTATATTTATTTAATTGTAACGACGAAAGAAAGCAACAATGTTATGTCCAAAATAATATTTAATATAATAATTATTTTTACATATCAATAAAACTTTATTTTCTATTTGCCGTCTTTTGAATTATGTTAGGTAAGTTATCCCTAGTTTAGGATATGCATATTACCCAGGCACATTCCATCTGGTTTTCTAATTTATTAAATTATTACAGTATATCTCACATTTTTTAATGAAGGAGGATCGTGTTTCCTTTTGATTATTTATTGGTATTGCTGGGCACGTTTTCCGTACCCAGTATCTTCGCATTAATACTTACTCTTACTGCGCACTCCTATTTAATTTTGCATTTAACTTATCTGTCGAGAACTTTGCTTTCTATTATTTGTATTTGTGCCCCTCTATTTCTAGAGCTTGGATAACAAAATTGACTGAATTTTGCAGTCTAAGTAAATGTAAATTCCTCCTTTTTAATAATGTTTTCATATTTAATTGTTGTTTGAATTAACGTAAAGTTTTGATGATGGTTTGATTTAGACTAAATAATTTTCCAAATTATTTAATTGAACTAATTTGTGGTTTAACTAGTCATTTTGTTTATCATATTTTTTACCAACAAGTAGAGTTCTTGTTAACGTAGTTCTTTGTGTCAAAATTTAATAGTTTCACGGGAGTTTGACTTAATGCCGGTAAGCCAAACTCTCGTGTTCATATAAATATCTGTATGTTATTAATACCTTAGTTATTCGGTCTGTGTTCAATGTAGTGAAGCAGACACCTTGGTAACTATTTCAAAGTGCCCACTAGGCTCTTTTTTGTATTCAAATATCAGTCTAGATATTTATAAACTAATGATATGTTTCGTGTGGAAACATTTTCATGGTGAAACTGTTTCGTGTGGAAACATTTTCATGGTGAAACTGCGCTTTAACATTGATATGATTTTCAACATACTTCCGATGGATTTTTGAGGCCATGTAATTTATTGTTTAATTTGTTTTTATCTCAAATAAGACATTCATATTGTTATTTAATTGTTGTTAATGTCTTGCTTTCTTTGTCATATATCTAATGTTAGCTTACCCCCCATCTTCCTTTTAGTCTAGTGTGGCAGTAACTAAGAGGTAGTAGAGTGGGCGGTAACACTAGGAGGGAGTTAACAGGCGATGGCAAAGAAACATCTTACAGGCCTCTCCTCCTTTGGTGTAGGTGACCGGAACTTCATCGTTGACACAGGATCGGGGGAATCGTCCGTTGAACTCTTTCCCGGCTCAAGGCAGCAGTCAGAAGAAGAACTTGAGCTCGAGTTTCAGAGCGCAAATGCATAAGGAAAGGAAGGGAGGAATGGAAGGAGCCAGTCCCATAGCACATACAATTTCACCCTTGACTCACATACAATCAAGAAATCTTAGTGACATATCAACTGTAAGATGGCAATAATTTAGAAAATCACGAACATTAACTATAAAGTAACTACTTTTTTTATGATTATTAGTGCTTATAGGCAAAATTAATGTACAAAATTTCTATCTATGTAGAACAAAACCACTAATAGAACTTGATTATAACTGAATCATTATTATATCACAGCAACCAGATATCTAACACACATTTTATATGCAACATGATAATTTGTTTCTTCAAATATCAAATTTTCTACATTTCTATATACATTTTGATATATATATTTATATACCCTTTATTTAATCTATGAAAGCAAAACATTTACTTGTTTCTACTAATTCGAATTTTACTCACATTTACCATTCTAATTCAAAACTCTTACTTTTCTCTTACTTCAATTTACTTCTACACTAATATTTATATTTCAAATACAAAAGCTATACTCTAAATTGCCCTACTAGATCTAGTAGAACCCCCAAAAATATTTAAAACATTTAATATACCTTTACAGTTTATCTCATATTACTTTACATACCATTAACCTTTTTCAAATGACTAACGTGAGTTCGATGAGTTTGGCTCTCATTTTCCATATGTTCAAGTAAAACAGACACAGGAGTTAATAAAGACTTGATGTGCCATGGACCACCCAATGTAGGTGTGAGCTTGGCAGAGATCCTGTCAGCAGCTGAACTCAAAGGGAAATTACGACACATAACTGTGTCGCTCACCAACACGTGAACTGGCTTACGAGCTCGGTTGTAAGCCACGGCCACCCTGAACCCAGATCTCCGCAGATTATGAAATGCAAGCTTACACCTTTCATAATAAGAGGAGTTCCCAGAATCCCCAAACAGAGGGTCAACGTTCCAAATTGCCAACAAAGAATGACTTAATTCTCTATTACGTAATAAGGAAGATGGCGTGGCTCCTGTAGACTCATGAATAGCTGAGTTAAAAGCAAGTGATAAAAAATTCAACTCCTGGTCCCAGTGAGGCTGGGAACTACCATGATAAATGGTCAAAGCTATGTTCAAGTTTCTATTGAACCTATCTACCTGATTGGGGGCAGTGTTGTAAGGGCTAGTAGTTAAATGCTTAGTTTCCCACACAAAACACATTTCATGAAATACCTTGAAGCGAAAACAGGGTCCATTATCGCTTACTATCTTTCTGGAGGCGACAAAAGTCACCTATACCCTAACAGTGGTAGAACCTTTCATGTTCCTGAGGGGAATAATAACCACAAACTTAGAAAATCCATCAATGAGGTTAAATACACAGGTATTCCCATTAGTAGAACGAGTGATGGGGCCTACAAAATCAACAAACACAGTTTCCCGTGGGCTATGAGCAGAGCGCTGCTTTTATGGTGAATAAAAAAGCCCAATTTCGTTTTTAAGTTTCCCAAAAGCGATGAATAAGCGGTGAATTACAAATTTTTTTTTGCGACGAAATTATCGAATTAAGACAAAAGCGTTAAAAAAGTGGTTTTTACCAAACTTTCGTGATTAAGGTAACTTTGTTGGGTTAAAACTAGACTTCCAGGACAATGTTTGAAACAGGTAAACTAAACATATTGAAGTGAAAACCAAAAATTACATTTTGTTTGGACAAAACGGTAAAAAAAACTAGTCCGCAAAAAAATGTGCTGTCAACTTATTAAAAAAGTAAGATTTAGCGGCAGCTGGTCCGGGAAAAGTATGTACAAGTCACAAAGACAAAATATTACACAAAAATCATCTTGTTACTT
>CABFWO010002042.1:73744-91249 GCA_902155825.1 Timema genevievae | reverse complement strand
CGGGAATGCCGAAAATCGCGACTGAATCGCGATTATCGCGGACATCGTTTAAAATCGTGAATATCGCGCTAAAACGCCGATTTCGCGAATTATCGCGACAATTCTGAGCATATATTTCCAATCAGGGTAACCTGAAATGTGAACATCTGAAAGAAAAAATGCCATATCTAACATTCGCGAATTATCGCGATCTCCACAAACGCAGGGCTCTGGCTATGAGCAACATCTGCAGTGTAACCCATAACGAATGTTCTGTGGATGTTTAGCTCCCAAACAAACATCACACTTTCTAATACACTGCCTAACATCCTGGTACATATTGGGCCAAAAAAACTCCCGCGCTATCTTACGATGAGTTTTTAAAATTCCCAAATGGCCTCTAAAGGTAGAATTGTGAAAATTCTTCAGAATCATACCCTTCAATCTAGTGGAAACCAAAAGAATTCTTCCTTTTTTGCTATTCCCCTGCAAACACAATAGATCTCTATGCATAGAAAAGTTCTCAACCTTATCATTTTTACCTAGACGATTAATAATATCCCTACAGTAGGGGTCTTCTAGTTGATGTTGTACTAAAGAAAAAAAATATTCTGGAGTAGAAATAATAACGTTAAATCTAGCAAGACTATGACAAGAACGCATCGGGTACACTCCTTCGTTGATGTGTGACAAGACATCGCAACAACATTATCTTTCCCAGGAACATGTACCGTAGTGAACTTGAATTGAGACAACCTCATAACCCAACGGCCAATCTTTCCTAATCGTTTAGGGTGATTAAACATCCATGACAAAGCACTATTGTCTGTGTACAATACGAACTCGCATTGTTCCAGATAATCCGCAAATTTCTCAATGCCAGTGCAATTTTCACTAAAACAAGGCTTTAAAATTCCATAAAACGAGATACATTTATTTTATCAATAATAATTCCAACTTTCTAACGAATGGCATTTAATTTACAACAGTTAATATTTGTCGGACAAGACAACATTCTCTAAGGACACTCATTAATATTCGCACACTAGAATGTAGTCAGCTCTTGGCATATGAGTGAAAAGTGAAATGTTGGATGGACCCATTACAACAGGTTTATTTAAATGCCAATGTACATATCACATATATATTGTTTCATTACTTTATTAACGGCAAGAATGCAATTGGTGTTAAATGGCAAGAAAATACTTTATGGTGTTCAAAATGTTGATTAAGAAATAAATAAAAAACTGTCAACTTTTCCGATTGAGAAATAATCTTAGAGGTTTAGACAATATGTAAATGTATTAATATTCAGCAAATAAAATGCAAGGATCAAAAAACACCATAGGTACCTAGTGATGAGTTTTAAACCAGAACTGTTCCATTTTATAAAAAAAAATTTGCCTTGAAAATTTAACAATAACAAAAATAGATAACCAAAACTAGCTGTAGTTGTAGCATGTCATTTGTATAATGTCACCTTTACAGCACTGCAAGAACGCATAATAATGCATTGCTTTGGTCTACAGAAGAGCTATAAACTATCTATTTGTCATTCACAAATCACAATGATATCGTTCCGGATCCGGGGATAACCTCAGTCCACTGATGTGGCTTACATTCAGTTCAGATTAATGCATGGATTGCATGAATTTTTGGTTTGGACACAAATCTGACGACTTTTAATTTTTCGTTCAGCGACAATCTAAGGATTTTCTGGTACTTATATAGTCGTTGGCAACACTGATCTTGAAACAAAATTGAACTGTGTTCAACTGAGTATCGTGATCTGTGCTTGAAACTAGTATGACGCGAAATATTTAAAACTTTATTATATAATTACATCTGTTGGGTTGTATTTTATAAGTTTGATGACAAAATTACCGTTCATTGGTAAGTAGAACAATACAGAAACACTTTAATCTTTGTTATTTGAAACTAGATAATAATAGGCTCATTAGATATAAAAGTGTTAAAAAAATTACTTATAGATGTTTTTAAGGGGAATAAACGCTATATTATACTCATAATAACCCACTTCAGGAAGGGAACGGAATAGTTATGTTTTATCATACTTTCTTGATTGATCTTCGACCTAACCTAGCCTACATATTTTGGTCTTGACCAACATTTTAATTATTGCTCTTATTTATTATAAGTTTTAATGTTTTTGTTTTGCCTTTCAGGCTACTGTACAAACCAATTTACAATATCGCGCTTGTTCTCCAGAATCACAGAAATGTCTACTGTGAGTGAGTCTGTGGCCCATGATGTTTCCAAGCCAGTTGAATCAATCATCCGACACAAGTTAACTAGTTGTCTTAGCCCAGTTCATCTAGAAGTTATCAACGAGTCTTACATGCATAATGCTCCTAAAGGCTCCGAGTCGCATTTCAAGGTGGTTGTGGTGTCTGAAAAGTTTGAGTCTCTTCCATTAATCAAGGTACCTAGGCCTAACTAATATTGATCTGGAAAACTAATGCCGGGATTACGATCAACATAACGTTTATTTAATGTTCATGTAATGTAAAAGTTCTCCTTATGTTTTTAAATGTAATCCATCACAATACAGTTAACTTAACACACTTACCTTTCACTTAAAACTTAAGTGTAGTCACCAGCCTCAGTGGCGTAGTTAGATAACACGCTACTTTTGTATTTAGTTAGACTGCCGAGGAAAGGTGAATTGAGGGTGGCTTTTCCTAAATGGTTTTTCACTGTCCCTACACGTTAATGCTGGTTTACTTCCTCTATATTCAACCTTCCCAATCCCCAATTCATTAGAATAATTAGTACTTCAGCATATAACTGAACAGTTAGTAAGACACGGTGCTAAGTATTATCATAGTAATGTGAACATTAAGTGAAGGGTACCATGTGTTATATTTAGCCAGACAATCTCTTTGCCAGCCATGTTATTAGGGCTATTTAGTACTTAATTTGTTTGTTTATGGAATGCAGATTATGACTTGAACTTCGGTATAGTTTCCTATGTCTTGCAAACTCTAAAACATCCTAGCTTCTTGTTAAACTTTATTTTGTATATCCTGTAATCTTCTGTTGTAAGTAGGAAGCTACTTCTAGCCTAATTAACCCTTGATTCTTGAATTTCGTTTTAGTGAACAATTTTTTTTTCCAGACAGTCCAAATCCACTGTATGTTTTGCTCGAGATGTTACTTTGTACTGTAGGGGCTACATTATGTACCATACATTTGTGTGTTGATCACACACTAGTTTCTTTACATTAAGTATATATCAAGTTGGTTGCTATCCTACCATAAGAGAAATGGAAACTATGCTTGAATTTTGTCCTCGTTCAGGAATATAAAAATATTAGGCTAATCTATAACTTTTATTCACAGATGTAATCCCTTACAACCACTTGGCCTTATATATTTGAATGGCTGGAGGTCTGTCCTGTTCACACCTCACAAGTAGAATTTAATGTCTTTCTGGTCCTTAGCTTACCTAAAAATAAATGTGATAGGGGTTGATTGTAGGACCTGTTTCATATCAGCCGATTTTTTTGTCATATGGTCATGGATTATGCAACCCTTAACAACTCTATGAGTGGCCATAGACGTATATAAGGAAAATTATAGTCCTTGAATAAATCCAAATATCTTTCTTCTATAGCTTGTAATAGGCAAGCCTACAAAATAGTTAATGACAGAGTAGGCCCTATAGCAAGGTTCTGATTTAACTTTGACTTTTTGGCATTTTGTTTGTCTGGATCTTGGTTATGCGATAACTGTCAATTGCTTGAAGCAGTTATAACAAAATTGGGCAGTTCTGGACATTCTTTAAAACGAGGCCAAACATTGTATGTACTGTGGATGGCTTTATGATCTGGTTATCCTTTTAAAGATGGCAGCCACTAAAAAATCTGTCCATCTGTTTGTTCCGTGAAAACTGGTAGGCCTAAATGCATGGGCCAAGTTTAACAAACCTTGGCAAGGGCATTCTTTGAACCTAAACTGAATTATATGTTTTTTAGATCTATATATTATCTCAATCTGGTTATTTGTTTGTATATGTTGGCAGTTCAAAAGGTTTTTTTGTATGATAGATCATCTCAATTGATTTTTTATTATAATTCTAAGCAATCGATTGAGAAGCTTGGATAGATTTTTATAAATCATATTCGTTTATTTTCTGTCTAACTTTATCACTAAAAGCCAGTCACATAGTCAGACTTAGTATGCCTAAAGTGCGGTGCTATACTAAATACAAGACGACACCTTCCTAGACCAGAATGGAATGAGCCAGTTTTGCATATGAAACTGTTCCATTCCATTCTGGTAGGTGTTGTCTTGTGTTTATGCTTGTCTAAGCTTCTGATTTGACCCTTCTCTAAATAAAGCTTGTTGTTTTAGAGACATCGATTGGTGAATGAAGCTTTGCAGCAGGAGCTCCAGACCAGCATCCATGCCCTCTCAATATCTGTAAGTTTTTATTTCTCTAATTTATTTTTTGTCATCACATCTCAGTAGGGCCTACTCCTTTGGGTTGTACTCGTGTATTAATTATACTGATTGTGTTAGGGATGAGGAAGGTTGATTTTTAGAGAAAGTGTACCTACATTTAAGTGTTTGAAGAATGGGAAACCATTTAGAAAGAAACACCCTCAGTACACTTGACCAAGATTTGACCCTTATCTCTGCGTAATCGGCAGTCCAACCTATTGGTAGTGTGACACCTTATCTAGACTAGGAGCTACCAAACCGTCGTGAGCTACCAGTAGCCCACAGCAACATTTTTGGTAGCTTTCCAGGGAATTATATTTTGATCAGCAGCTATCACAATATTGGAGTTCGAGGTTGGTTAGCTATACTGCAAGCACACCTACATTAGCTGATGCATGTGACATTTGTCATCCTTGTCTTGTGCTTTGAGGTTATGATTGATGGTCGTTTCCAAGTTGTTTTTAAGGTGAATCGTGCCCGTGATAAATTAATCATGGGCCGAATTTATTTCTCTACAGGTAAAAATGATAAAATGGCCCCCTCGTAGAACCCCTCCCCTCACAAAATCACTTAAATATACCTGCATTGGCCGCCAAAGCGCCAGTTGAGCTTGGACCTTTGTGGAGGCCAGAACTGTGTTTGTCTTGAGCTCAGTAGGCCTAGCTATAATACATTCACGACCTTAGTTTCCTTGGATGACAGCTCAAAAAGTTACTAGCAATAATCCCTAATACAGCCCTACGCCAACAGATGGCATCTGTCACTTTAGTTAGTTGTAATGAAAACATATGGTAATGTATGAATTTGATAGTTAACCACAGTAATTTAGGCCAAAATTATTTATATATATTTATTTGAGGTCGGGCACAAAGCTTATTTATTGTTTTATTCTACTTAAAAAAAAATATTCACATCACTTTCACAAAAGGTCTAACTACCAAAGCTTCAAAATGGTGAGCGATGAATTTAAACCATGTGATTGAACGTGACAGAAACAAGTTTTTACAATGATGCACCCATGCAGTGCATACAAATATTTTATTCAGTTAAATATTTTGAAATATGATAAAATAATCATAAAATAATTTATTACATACATACTACCTGACAAGTATTTTCTCTTTTCCAAGTAAATACGATGCCTGTATTAAAAGGTATTATTGTTTGCACTTTATTACACATCATAGATAACATTACAAAACGGAGAATAAGTACTAATTATGTTAAAAATATTGTTTTGGATTGGGTAAAAAGAAATATTAAAAGTTATGAAACAGTGTAAGAAACCTAAAAGTTTTGGCAACCCAAGACCTAAACGTATAATTTTTGAACTGTCATCCAGGTAAAAAAACCTATCATGAAGAGACTTATATTAATTTGTTAAATGAAGAGTAGAGATATACAATAGTAAAAACTGTCTTTATAAATGATTTATAGATTTACTTATTACCAACACATGGAATAAACATCAAGCTCATCTTGTATAGTTTCCTGGTAATTGGGAGGTTGAGGCTCAAATCCCGACCAAGTGTACTAAAGGAGTTTATTCTAAAGTGGTTCCCCCTCTCCCGAACATTGGGCAGCTCTAGACGCAGATGGGAGGATGACATTCAGAATGGACCTGAAAGTGATAGGATGTAGTGAGGTGGACTGGATAGAACTAGCTCAGGATAGGGACAATATAAAATAGAATAAATACTTTCCTATATCCATCAATTAAAATTAAGACATGTGTTTTTACTCATATAATATTACACTGCTTAGCTGGTGTATCCGTTCTTCGCACCGGCAATCTATAAAATAGGCCTAGCTTTGTTATTTTTTATCTTCTTTACATATAAATGCGAAAGCCCTTCCTCACTCACTCACTTATCATTAAATTCTCCTACTTCCTGAATAGCTAGAGGGCTGAAATTTGGTATAGTTTTACATCAGAGAGAACTTAGAAAAACTAAGCACATTTCAAAATGGGAATCTGGGAATTTAGGGGGTGGGATTTTGGGGGTCTATTAATTTTTAAAAAAATCCTTTAAGGGAAGGTAGAACATTTAATTTTGGCACACAGGTAAGGGTAATAATCCAGATAATAAAACCAGTCTTAAATTATGAAATTTTAAGTTCAATGCTAGGGAAATTGGGGAAGGGGGGGTGGTTCAAACTTAAAAAAAACCTACTCACTAATTATAACGCTCCCACTTTTCGTATAACTAGAAGGGTAAAATTTGGCATAACTGTACATCAGAGGGTACTTAAAAAAAAACTACCGAAAATTTCAAAATGGGAATCCAGAAATTGGGGATGGGGGGTACCATTCCAGATAATAAAACCATTCTTAACATATGAAATTTCAAGTTCTGGGTTGGTGAACTGGAAGTAGTTGTGTAAAAAGTTTAAAAACTGATAGAAACAACTACTTACAATGGTGGTAAAAACTTAAACTAGGCAGGAAGTTAAAGGGACCACTACATATAACCAAAAAGGTTTGATCATTTCAAATTTTTAAAAGAGACTATGTGAAATTGGGGCTGGGGGATATATCTTCTATATACAAAAAAGCAAAAGCCTTCACTCACCACTAATTTTTCCACTTCTTGAAAAGATAGAAGGCCAAGATATGACATAGTTGTACACCATAGGTTACTTCAAAATACTACTTAAAAAAGACGAATTTCAAAATTGGGCATGAAGAAATTGGCAGATTACAATAGATAAAAAGCTTCAATTGGGGTTTGAAATTAAAATTTTGCAAAAAACTAAATGGACTACTCCAGAGAACCCAGTAATTTTGATAATTTTTAATTTACAAGGAGGAGTTGCTTAAATCAGGGAAGGGGGTTTCAAAACTAATATAAACACCCTCTATAGTTGGTATAAAACAGAAATGTGGTAAGCAGGTCTAGGACACAATACAACTTTGCTGCAAATATAAGAAATGTTAAAATAGAACTCCAGCCGTTCAAAGAATGGGCATTTCAGCTAGTTTTATATAAAATTAACCACAGAGAAAGCAATCAAATCTTAAATTATGTTTGAATATTAATCATTTATTGTTTTAAATTGTGTTACAACACATTAAAAGTATGTTGACTAAAAACACAATGTCAAAATAAAGATAGAATCTAAAAATATGTCTAAAGCTGAAATTTATTTTAAAGGTTAATTTCTCTATACACAATATTTTGAACTATTGCTTATTGTTGCTAGTAAAAAAGATTAAAGATTTAAAACAAATTAAAGTTACATAGTTTACAGTTTAGAAAAGGGAATAATTCATTTTCACCGTTTATGGCCTAATTCAATCAGCAATTTTGAATTCGCCATATTCAATTTTTTGTTTTTTGGACTTTTCTAGAAAACATACTAAGACACCTCCAATTAGAAATGTCAAATATTTAAGAATTAATGGGGTATTTGGAGTAATCCCACTACATTCCTGGCATTTTTAGCTGTCCATGTTTCCTAAAACTACATTGATTTAGTTGTGATTGAATAACACACAGACAGACAATATTTAATTTGTTTATTGTATTAGTAGGATTTAAGCTTTCTAGGTATCTTGATTTTGAAGATACTGTATAATGCCTGCACACATCCTTAAACACACAGACGACACACATACAAACAAAGACACAAAATATGTTCTAATGTTAATACAATGTTATAAGTTTATTAGTTGATACATTGGGTTTAGAAATGTGTAGTAAAGCTTTGAAGTCAATGATACAATTTCACAGTAAAAACATTAGATCATTTAATCACAGGAGATTGGAATATAGGCCTGGCCAAAACAGAAAATTTTACATCTCACATCTGTAGACACAAGGATATATTGTATGCTACATTTTCTCTTTTATTGTTTACTAATTACTTACTATTCATAAATTGACAGAAACTTTTAGATTGTTCAGGTTTCTTGACCTTTTGCCTGTAATAGGTCTACAACCCAACACACCCGCTTATCTGACTCACAATTACGCAACTAAGTAATTTTGTCTATCTACATTAACAAACGCAAACATAATCTTATGTCAGAACTGAACATTTTCCATCTCTTGCGAGTACGTGGTTACGTTTGCTTGCGCTTAGCCAATCAGAAACAAATGATCAGACCACTATAATCAGATAAAATTAATACATAATTACATAATCTAGGAGAACATTTTATTTTCTTGACAATAATATATAGTAGAATATATTACATTTTAAAATTAATTAATAAATACAATAATGTAATAGTTTATAATGGTTTTTTTAGCTGAAGTGATGTATGTTTGAAAACTTTAATTTGGCTTTAATTATGTAGTCATAGTCTATGGTTGTGTATGTCTGCTCTTTGCCTTTTATTTATTCTTTTTGTGTGGCACTTAAGTTTTTAAAATTGCTAGGTGAAATTTAGGCGCAATAATAATATAATATTGTTTCCAAAATGTTAATACAGGCTGGTTATGATTCCCACCAAACGTATAAGAAACAAGAGCTTCTCAAATAAATGTTGATTTAAATTTAACATTAATCAAAGTTATTTTCAAAAAGCATATGGGTTGTTTATGTTTTTAAAAAAATAGATATTTTAATGTTGTTAACATTGTCGCGGGCCGCACACAATAACCTGGCAGGCAGCCAGTTGATCACCTCTGCTGTAGCTGTTCCTATACTTCCACTTCTTTCTCCCCCCCATGCCATCAAGTCATCAGCTAACATCGGGGTAGTGATGCTCAATACAAGGAGCCTATCTAGTGGGTTCTGCTTAGCCTCTCCTACTTTATTCTGATCTCATATTATTTGACTCTAATTTCTTTAATATACACCAACTACAATTTAAAAAATTATTTTTACAACCATTTTGGCCGCCATCTTGTTTTTTGGGTTTCCAGACAAATTTTGAGCTTATCACCATTGATATTCTTACTCTTCACAATCATTTGAAGAGATTGAGATATCACTCACACTTGTAATATCAAAGAGCCCACGAGATTATACTTGCCCCTCGACTATGATCCTTTTTTGGGATTTTTTAGTGAAAAACTACAAAGAAAAATGTCTGGCGAAGCTTTATACGCTGTTGTAAAATGTAATTGGTATGAAATATGGGAGAAGCTAAATATTTAGAAAAATAATCATTCATCCTGCAGTGTTTTGAAAACTTCGAATGAAGGTAAGTACAATATTAATTTTTAGCTAAATATGTTGTATTTAATAAAAAAAAAGAATAACACACAATTTTCTTTGACCAACTATATCAATGAAAATGTTGATTACATTGGTTCAAATTGCCTTAAATTAAATAATGAATTAGCTCTTTGTGATCATATTATTAATAAACTGACATTAATTTTCATAGTTCATAACTAATACCTAAAAAGCATTCATGACAAATATACATTACATTTATATGTAATTATTGCTAGGGTTCAGATTTATATCTATTTAATTATTCAAAAAATATTTTTCAAACCTATGCCCATGCATTTTTCTTTGTGAATTATGTAATTTTTTTTAGTAGAATATTTTAGAATATTTTTGTATTTTCTGTTAAATAAATTTTAATATGTTTTGGGTTATAAACACATATTTTTCTAATTTTAGTAGACCTACAAATTGTAACATTTAATTAAGATTTTTGACAACCAACAAAATGAATGCCAAGACAGAACTATATGTCTTTTTTTAGCATCATGTCTTACTACCTGTTCGGATTATATGCATATCTCTATATTATCTAGGATACTTTGGAAGGAATAGCTGACATATCTGGCTCAATGAAACAATAATATATACTAATTTAAGTTATCTCATTACCTAAATCCACTACACATAACATGGATCAAAACTTCTAGAAAAATATTTAGCACCGAGTCTTACTACCCGTTCGGGTTATACGCCTCAAAACTTCTAGAGATTTGTGTGTGGGAAAAGGGGTTGCCTAATTAAATTTTATCCTTTCCTCTTTAGCATACTCCTTCTTTTCACTAGCATTTGGTAAGGTACGATTATTCAGCCACACACACAAAGTGTAATTTTTTTGCATTTTGTGCCAATTTTTAGTAGTTTTATAACTATTCTTAAAGTTATATATGTTGCTTTATAAACAAATAAGCACATCTTTTAATAATGTGATCAAACATTTTGCCAATTTTAGGCACAAATATAATACAAATTTCATGGATTTTAAGCAAATAAAATTTTGGGTCCTAGTTATTACCCATTTTAAAATATCTCCGTTGTCCTCATTGTGATGCTTTAGAAACTTGGCCTAGTCATTCAAACATATTTGAGGCATAATTTCCTCATACTTGTTTAGTTCGTAAAATAAATGCTAGGAAACAATTGCACATACTTTCTAATAAAGTCTGTTATAGATTGGAACATCATTTTCAAATTTCAGCTATCAGTATATTACTCATTAACAACATGAATGGGTAGTAGTGGTTCCGGAACTGGGTGAGGGTGCTCAAGCCCCCTGTTTTTACTTTGGAAGGGGCTGGGACAATCTTGAGCACACCCAATATTACTCACCTTATTCAAAACCTATGTGTAATCATATTTTAAACTAGTCTTTAACTAACAAACTTCCCATCCCCATTGTGGGCAGTTTATATTTGTCAAGTAGGCCTAGTCTCATATAACAGAAAAATATATATTTACTATAAACACCTGCCACCCATATCTTGACAATTTTAAGAAATAATTACATATTTAAATCATGCTACAAAATGCTAGTCGAAGAGATTCAGAAGTGTGTCTCATCCACCCCATACATTCTGTAAGAAATTGTTTGGAAAGACTTCACAAAGCTCTATATTATCATCTCCAGGCCAGATAGGTGAATTAAACTCTATTTATATTATGTTGAGTAGATCAACTGCTGAGACAAGTTGTAAGTGAATGTCGGCTTATTTTAGGAGAGAAGTATTGTCATTCTTGTCTGCATGGGTGTTCTTACTTTATTGACAACAAATTTGACAACTCCAATGATAAGGCTGTTAACATAATATCATTTATTAATATATAATTGGCTAATTTTTATTATAGTGATATGCATAACATGAAGGCCTATAATGGTAGACAAATCTGCCCAAATAACTGTGTTAATTTAGGATTACCAACAATCTTACTTAATTTGAAAACAATCTTGCTTCCATAAAATAATTTCCCACATTATATACTAGCGAAATGCGCTAAGTTTGCAGTTTATATTTTTCTAACATAATTAAAAAATTAAACTTTCACCAAGATATAGTAAAACATTATGATTGATTTAAAGCTGTTCATAAATGAATTAACATATATATTTTAAGTAAATAATTATTAAAATAAAATACAATACTGTAAGAGCATAACTATTTTAAGGTTTATTCTGGCAAGAGGTTAACCCACGCTTGTACATTTCCTTGGAAGTCAAGAGTGTTGGGTTGCCATCCTGCTGAGAATAGCATATATCTCATATAGAGTGCATCCTGTTGACGAGCGAGCACGGTGTGACCAATGGATCTTCCTGGGTTGTTGGACACATCGAGATCAGCAAGTTTAAGTAATAGTAATAACACCTTGTTTAGTAATTGGTTGATTTAAAAGTAAGGGCGAAACTTCACCCCAGTTGAAGAGAAGTCATGCTTGGTGCATGAGAGTTGTCATCTAGCAACCACTGACTAAGACACGGAGGGAAAAAATGTGATCTGGTGGTTCCCCCACAGAAGGCTCGATCGCGGGTCTATAGGAAGTTTTGCAAGTCTTGTTATCATGCATGCTCCCTCGTCACGGGAGATCTACTCGTATACCTATGTAGTAGTTTAGTCATCTTAACTGATTAATAAATATAAATTATTGGACTAACACTCGAGTCTCACTCCCCACGGCCACCTATTCCCACCCCTACCGCTCGGGGTCCATCCCAACCATGTAAGTCCCTATGGTGCCGCGGTAGTGTTGTAGTTAGGATTGGCTACCAGGCACCCATATAAAATGGGGACATTACAATACATCACAAAATATCTGCCAAATCTTTAATTACTTCTTCTAGATCTTCTACAATTCCCCAATTCCTAAACATCTGGTAAACATAAAGAGGATTCAACTTTTTGGCTACAAATGGTATCATGTCTTCTCCGAATTCTAGAATTTTACTTAAACATTTCAAAATCACTTGCCATCAAATACGGAGTCTTTAAAATAACAGCGCCAAATTCTGTTATGGAACACTTAATGTTTCCTATTGCCGCTTGGGCGCTAGTATCTTTGTAATTTCTTGAAATATTCTGGTAGCCACTTTTTTTTTAAATTCCTTTTCTGGCTTGAAATTTTTGTTTAAATATTAATTTTTATTGCTCATGTGGTTACTAGTAATTGTTTAAATTCTTTAATTTGATAATGTTTCCTTTACAGGTTATTTTTAGAGATGTATCTTCTTCGGAGTAAATATTAAAGTAACTTATTGTTGTTGGTTAATAATGTTTTGACTTTAAAATCCACCGATTCATTTAGTGAGAAATTATAAGTATTCTAACATTACAATGCTTTGTTTTCTATTTTAATATTACATATTAAAAATAGAGGAATTTTGTCGAATTCTTTAAAAGTGACAAGGGTAATAGTTCCGCGAAGGTTTGAGCTTTGTCGGGAAATCAAGCCTTTGTGCTAATAATAAATATCTGATTCGATATTTAAATTTAAATTTGTTTGGTCTCTATTCATGGTGGTAAATCAGTCACGGTGAATCAGTCACGTTGTAAACTATTTAAAAGAGGCTCTCTAAGCTCTTCGAAATCATCATAAGGTTTAAAGATTTTAAAGATTTAAGCTTTAAAAAGAAGAATATCTGATTGGATGTTTAAATTTAAATTTGATCTTAAAATTTAAATTTGTTTGGTCTATATTCACTGTCGTGAATTAGATACTTTGTAAATCATTTAAGAAAGGTTGTTTGGATTTTTTATCTCTTCCAGATTAGTTCAAATAACATTAATATACCTTGAGGGCTTGAAATATACTCTCAAACTGACAGCAGACTCAGCCATGATTTATTTGTTTACCAACACATTTCAGTTTGACTTGTAAGGCCATGTGCTTTGTTGTTTTACCTCTGTTTATTACATTAAATAAATCATTCACATATTTTTTTAACTTGCAAATGTTTTACTTTTTATTTTTATATTTCAATTTTTGGCCACGCCTGTCAAGGGTCTAGAAGCATCTAATTGTCAGACAAAAATTAAGGTTAAGATCATTCTAAAAAGCTTCAAGGGGCATTCACAGTTGCTTCTAGAGAAATCTATTTTTTTAAACTCAAGGTGAGGACTACTCAAAATAGCTTCTAGAATCTAGAGGCGTCCAATTTTCAAAATTTTCTGTTGGAGGACCATTCCACAGCTTCTAAAAAAATTTGTATTCAAAAAATTTCTGGGAAAGACAACTACCGGTACATATAAAAATAATATAATTTTCATAAGTTGACAGAGGACCACTCAACTAGCTTTTAGAGACATCCAATTTTCAAACAAATATTTGGGAGGGGTTGGAGTAGGGGCAAGACATGTCCTTAAAAACACCTTTTTTTCCCATCCCTCCCCCCTCTACACAAATAAATAAGGTTCTGCTGTCACTGGGGGGACCTTATACCTAGCTGACATATCTTCTACGACACTGAGAAGTAGTTTATTCTTTTAATTTTAGAAATTTCGAAACCCTTACTTAACCAATCTTCACTCCGTGATATTAAATATTTAACACTTATTTTGTTATTTTAAGTGTTTTCGGTACAATTCTAGTATATTTTAAGTTTCCACCTCATCTCAAAATCATCACCCCTTCCCTCCTCCCCCCCCACACACACACCTTATACACCCCTACCCTACGTGCCTGACCAATTTCAGTTTTCTACCACACAGATAAGTACCTAGTTGTTTCAATTTGTTTTGGAAATTTTAAACTCTAACCCTCTCCTCTTCTCCTATTTATTAAACTCTTACTTAAAAATTTAGAATGACATGGCCTATTTGGTTATCCGGAATGATCATTATACTTGACGGCCAAATTTAAATTTCCTTCCATACCTAAATAACATTATTTTTGGCTATACCCCACCTCCCCCTATTTCCCAAAATCCCATTTTAATATTTTTAATTTTCAGACTGTTTTTGCTTACTTGGAATGGTCACTTTACCAACTTTCCAAATTTCTGTTTTATACCACACTGAGAAGTTATGACTAATTTTGAAAATGTTAAGCCCCACCATCAAATGCACCAGCACCTCGGGACACATCGTGTAGGTTCCCTACACAAATTAATGTCATATTCGTATCCTGCGACTAAAAAACAAACAAACCAGATATCAAATTTCATATAGATCAGAGTACATAAGCTTTCCCACCCTTTTCTGACCCCGTCCATATCCTTAGGAGGATGAGATTTTAAAAAAACTCACTCAATTCTATAAAGGAACCTTCATTTAAAATGTCAAGGTTCTATGTCCACCGGTTCAAAAGATACATCAATGAATTTTGAAAACTTTCAACCCCCTATTAGAGGTTGAATTTTGCAAAGCCCCGTCTTATCAGATTAACACCCAGAGGGTTCGTTGTGCTGACCACATGACACTCTCCTTTCGCAAATGTTGGCACTAAGATAGCTAACATACGGCGGCCGCTCGGTCAGTATAGCTCGTTTGAGTGCTCAAGCCATGGTGTTTTTACTAGTAAACATAAACATCTTTATTTGAAAGCTATTTTTATAAAAACAATAGTTTCTGAGCTATAAGCAAATATATAAAAAATACTATGGAGTTCTTTGAAATACCAAATTGATTGTTATGCTATTTTATGGACATAGAAGTTCCTCTTTCTCAACATTTCTGTAACATTGTAGATTATTTCATTTATACTCTGGAATGTGATTCCCTACTACATTAAATCAGTATATTATCAATATATCTGGATGCATTAATCTTTTTATCTATTTTTCAGGGATTTTGTTGTGAGAAGAATCACCAATCGAAAGTGATTCAGATTCAACCACAAATGTAACATCCTTTGAAACTAAAGTAACTGAAGAAGACTGGAAATTACTCGAGCCTGTTGAAATCATTTCCAAGTGTCATCAAAATGAGAGACCTTACTCTATATCAAGAACCCGTGAAGTACTACCCTCCCGAGCATGGACCCGTATAATTTCAAAATATGTATGGGGGGAAAGAACAAAAAAAGAGTATTCAAAAGAGAGAATTTAAATAGAGAAAACTTTGATTATGTAAGAGGTGAGGGAATTTGCAAATAAGATGAAGCTAAGATTTATTTTAATATTGAAGATAGTGACACATCAACACATAATTTGGTTGTAAAATTAGTTGGGCTTAAAGAAAGTTTCCATCATTGTTCTACAGTTTAGAGGCCAATTTCTGGTAAAATGAGAGAGGAACTAGTTCACAAAGCAAAGATGAGAAATCACTAACATTGTAATAGAGTATGGAGAAAGAAAAATATACTCACTCCTACCATGGAAGTCTACACACAATTTATTTGGATCCGTTTTACCTACACTACCATTTACACATTCAAATGAATATGTACAATCTTACTGCCAACAAGAAGTATCAACAACAACCGCCGATGCAACATGATCTTTGTGCTGTTCCATTGATCTTTAACATGACAAAACAGTCCCCTACAAAAAATGGTTGAAACACGTGTTTTTCTTTATCAAGCAGTAGTGGAAACCAATTGAGGACCTTCGATCATTTCAAATGTTATCACAAAGGCACAATATCTCTTCCATTGAAAGATGGTTATCTGATTGGTGTAAAAGAGGAGTGAAAACCCCGAAGGTTCTAATAACCGACTTTTCTTTGGCACTTATTGGTGCAGCAACGCATTCATTCACAGGGTGTAGTTCAACTAATGGTTATGTTCAGCAATTCTATCAGACGCTTTCAGGAAATATGTCAGATTCACCTAAAGGTTTTTTTAGGGTTGATGTGGCACAGTTCATAAAAACATTATGTTCCCTAGGCTGCTTCAAAGGGTGCAACAAACAAGTGAAACATTTTTATGTCCAATTTTTGGGCTACTTATTAATTGTTAATCCTTTAGAGGAGTTTAACAACTAACAAGGGATATTTTTGATGTGAAATTTAGTGCAAATGAAGGTTGGAATGATGGCATAGAAGTAGTCAGAAAAAGAAAGGCTTCAACATTGTATTGCAATTGGAAAAACTATTAATGATGAAGACATGTTTTTATTTGAAGATACAAGGGATATTGAAATTGGGGAGGAATACGCAAAAAATAATTCCTTTTTATGAAAAGAGAGGACACAACGTGGATCAATGATTTGATCAAAGAAATTGAAAATGAAGTTGTTGCATGTACTAAAGGAAATAGAGAAAATCTTCACTATTTACGAAGCTTAATTCCTCACATATGTGTTGTTGTTGTCAACAGTACATTTGTGGTCTTCAGTGATGGTGAGTTATTTTGGCTATGGGAAGCAAAGAGGTTCTTCGGCAAATGTTGAAAGCTATTTCAAAAAAATAGTCATTTTCTCTCAAAGATGTGTTGGTAAATTTGTTTTTAAACATCTAGATATAATTCAAAAAGAAATTAAACTATCATGAGCCTCAGAGCATAACTCTGAACGACCTCATGGTCCCAATATCTCTGGCTCACAAGGAAATTCTGAACACTCCTCAGATATTGAGGAGCCTTCTCAATAGTCAATAGAAATAACTAAATATGAAAGACCGAGGTTCAAAATAAGTTGCCTGCAACAATGGAGATTTACCTCAAGGACCACACAAATGCATTCAATTCATAAAAATATTCACATACTTGAGGGATGCTCATTTGTCTGTGAAGATTCACAGGAAGGTTATGGAGAAAGGTGAATCTGTATTTTATGTGCAAATGGAAAAAACCCCACTTTGAGCAACATATCAGACCCAGAAAATACAAGCATTGATAAATGTGGACAATATGATTTGAACAATGACCATGAAGAACAGAACTGGTGGGAATAATAGGGTTTAAATCCTCCAGTAACCAATGATTGTCTCCCCCCGCCCCCCCCCC
>CABFWO010002042.1:38471-63047 GCA_902155825.1 Timema genevievae | reverse complement strand
CGTTCGGGTTATACGCACTTACGCTAATGTGTAATGGTAGGGTGATTGTGAGATGAAATGGAGGACCTACAGTTTAACGTGGAATCCGAACCACGGTGGAGGCCTGGCATTCCTCACATTCACAAGTTGTGATTAATACACGTCTTGTCAGAGGTGAAGGAAGGGTTTGGTAATCAGATAAATCTGTGCCCCGATTGAGGATTGAACCTCAAACACCCAGTACAGAAGTCCGACACCTTAACCCTAGACCGCCATATCACCATCCTCTTACTACACGGATATTTTTGTTGGTGAGAGCAAACTAAATTATTTCTATCTTTTTATTATCACAACCACCTGCACCCAGAAACCTTAAAACTTTGAGAAAAGACAATAACTCAGCTTTATTATGTATTATTTTATCCAGAACATTAATGTTTAATTTTTAAATATTAAAATCGTGTTCATTTTAAACCATATGTAAATATTCATATTTTTTTCTTTCATAACCTAAATTTTATTTTATAGACAATTTTTTTTCCTTAAATCGTAAATTTAACTATTTAATTGGATATCTGTCTTATCATTGAGGAATATAGACAAGCGGATTTACACTATATGCCTACTAGGCATGGGCCTAGGGGCAGCAGATTTTGGATAACATTAATTTTATTATAAATTTTGTTTTTAATAATTACATTTAAAAATTATTAATTAACATTCCCAAAATATTTTAAGTTAAAGTCAGAATGACAATATTTATTTTAAATAACTTTAGCCTACTTTGCAATTGCTTTGTAACTGACATCATTCTCCTCTTCTTCATAATGTTAACTCAAGCTACTTTACATGCCTAATTATCTTTTATAGAAATCTTTTCTCAAATACTAATTTCCGACCCTTCCCCCGCCCCCTCTCCCCCCAACATCTCTTTCTTCTAAAACTTCCTAACATCCTTGACAAAAAAAAATAGTGTGCGGCTAAGGGGGGCATATTATAACTGTGCCTTAGTCTCTATTTCTATTTGTATATATTAGATATGCATTCATCTCGGACACCCCTGAATAACCAATCATACATAACCTCTATGATCTCCTCATCATCAACAAGCCATTCTAAGACGAGAATGACACCTTAGAGAGGGGCAATCCAACATTTTTCATCCAAAGGACCAAATCTGACTATCAATTTGAACCGCAGGCTGAAGAAATATATATATAGCATTGTATATAGGCCTACTAACAACACTTTAATAACCAATTACTTCCAATACTTATAATAGATTGTATTTTTGACAGATAGAAACAAACTTTTATAAAACAGCTTAGTATAAATAAATACATATTTTTATTGATCAAATTTTTTTAATATGCAATCTTAACCTTTTAAATAAATATTTGTATTTGAATCATTTGCTATTTCACATCTGCAAATGAGGGTTTCCCTTTATTTTCCTTCAGGATACTGTGAGGGTGATATTTTCAGGGAGCATAGGCCGACGGTTGGGCCACACTGCTTTAAACCAATAGATACCCTCACTCGGTAGTTTTGAAATCAGTATTGATAAACTATCTAGTTTATTTGGTGGTCACTTTCATACCTAACCAGTAATAGCTCCGGCACATCTAACGCAGTAAAATGTATTGTTTTTAAATGGTGACGATAATTTTTAACCATGTGAATCTGGACCTCAGAAGCTATTAAGCTATAAAATGTGATCCATTTATTTCAAATTATTACAGATCATGAGTTATTCGTAGTCAAATTTGCCATTGTATGCTTTTCATTTATCATTGTTAAATTAAACTAATGAATGTATGAGGCTGAACTTGTCATGAGATGTACACAGTAAAATATATATAAATTATGAAAGTAAAATTATTTTTTAAATTATAAACATTTTAATAATGATAAAATTACACAATATTAATCATAAATAAGTATTGTTATTTTTATGCCCTGTATATTTTATTGTTTCTCACTTTGTAGTACATGTCATTATTTCATGTTAATTTGATTTTTTAACCAACACTTTTCATTAGTTGTATTAATTGGAACGAGTTATTAAATGCAAAAATAAACTTGAAATGTATATTTCATGAAATTTCTTGTTTTGACTGTTTATTTCTGTTTGTGTACCACCAATTAGATAATCAAGCATAACATAATATGCATAGCCACAGTATCATATGACCTCGACTAATTACACTCACCATAAAACCTCACTCCAGCCTCCTTATCTAGTCGGTGTTTCTAGAGGCTGAGTGATAATGCTACTTGTCATCGTTTCCAAAAATAAGAGTCGAGTTCCGCTTTTTTTTTGTCTCTCCATTTGAAGCATGATAAATATTTTATTATTATCTTTGTGCTTCAATACAAACTGAGAAGGACATTAAAATATATCTTGATTTTGTTAAATATAATGTTTATCTAAATACCCGCCTCGGTGGTGTAGTTAGCTAACGCGCTAGTTTCATGTTCAGCTAGACTGCCGATGATGGGAAGATCAAGGTTCGAATCTCGGTCGGGTGACCTGGGGGTAGTTTTTCCTAAATGGTTTTCCACTCTCCCTCCACACAAATGTGGGTTCACTTCCTCTAAATGCAACCTTTCCAATTCCTAACCCATTAGCGTAATTAGTACTTAAGCGTGTAACCAAACGGGTAGTAAGACGTGGTGCTATAATTTAATTCAATTTATCTAAATATTATTATTTCTTTCAAGATGTATAAATATTGTATGTTTCACTTGTCTGACTGCCTGTACATTAAATATTTAAAATTATATGAACTATGCAGTAGTGCTCTAAATACATTTTATGTCATGTGAGTATTTACGTTTTATTAACATAGTTATTTTTTAATACTATAAGGATTTTGTGAGATCATTGAACATGGCTAAGTTAAACCATAAAAAAAAATAAGCATCCAAAACAAGAAATTGAAATGGGGAAAATCGTGCAAGATTTTATTTCTATTTAGTGAAATAATAGTATGGTAACTTTTTTTCAGTTAGATTAATTCATATTTACTCAAATAATATTTGTTTTACAAATTATAACATGTCTAGTACCTGAAGTTTGTAATTCATTGTTTACTCATTCTTTTTCATTTTCAATAAAGAATTTTATACCAAGAATTATTGTTTTGTACTGCTATGTATAATTTAATATCTACGATTCCTTTGATTAACAAATTATATATAAAATCCCTCTTTAAACGTTACTATATCATGCCATAGTGATGTTTTTACATGTTCCATGTCTCACCACCCATCCAGGATATCAGCCTACTTACACTGTTGAGGTAGGGATGAGTCTCGTGTCCCAACTCCAATTTTCTTTGTGTACTTAGTGAGTGCTTTCCATCTCATGTCACAACTTCATTTTCCTGGGTGTGGTTAGTGAGCGCTCTCCATTTCATACTGTCTTACCACCAGTTTCCAGGGTGTGGTTAGTGAGCGCTCTCCACCTCATATTGCCTTACCACCAGTTTCTAGGGTCTGGTTAGTGAGCGCTCTCCACCTCATATTGCCTTACCACCAGTTTCCAGGGTCTGGTTAGTGAGCGCTCTCCACCTCATATTGCCTTACCACCAGTTTCCAGGGTGTGGCTAGTGAGCTCTCCATCACATCCTGTCTTTGTACAGTTCTATCTCCTGAATAGTATTCCAATCTTGTCCTCTTTCTTTTACATCTTTTTCACTTGCTCTAGCTATAGTAGCGTTGGTCTTCCAACTGGTCTCATCCCATTTACTTCTATTTCAGAGAATTGTCTTACCTTCCTTCTGTTGTTCATTTGTTGTAGATTTCCATACCACTTTAGTCAAGCTCTATTTATTGTTTCTAGCACACTTATATTTGCTCCAAGATTTTTGTTTCAACAGTATCAATAATTTTATCACTAATGCAATTTTGCCTTTGTGTAAAATATTTCTCTTTTTACTAATATTCCTGTCCATAATTTGTTTAGTTGTCCACTCACTGTTTGGAATTGAAATAGTATATTTTAGACTTTTTTTTTAGTAGCGAATCATACTACCCATTCGGGTTATACGCTTATCTGCTAATTATGCTAATGGTTTTAGGGATAAGGAAGGTTATATTTATAGGATGTGTACCCACATTTGCACAGAGAAATAGTGGAAAAACTGCTTTCAGTACACCTGATCGAGATTCGAACCTCACTTTCTGTCATCAGCACTCTAGTCCACTGAAAAAGTAGTGCCTTAGACCAAATAGCCATCGAAGTGGGTTTTTAGACTGTCTATAGAAATATTAGAATAACAAAAATAGTAGCCCTACTACAAGAATATTGTGCTAATTTTTAAGTAAAAACACGCTACAGTATTTGTAAGAAAAACTAACATATATTTATATTTTCAGGCCAAGACTCCCACTCAGTGGGCAGGGAGTTCGCAAGTGACTGAGCCCAGTCCTGCTTGTAGGGGTGGTTTTGGCAAGTGATCAAGTAGACTATAATTCACTCTTATAATTTTAAGACCAGAGTATTTTGCCACATTAAGTGTTTATGCATATTTATTTTTACCAAGTTGTGGTTAAATTAATCAATAGAAAAATGTATTAAATGTCTTAAGAAGTGTCAATCACTTTACCAATATACATGAACATAAGAAACAAATTGTACCTATGAGTTTAATAAAAGGTATTGTTTACTATCCAAGACTTGACAACTTGAGCATTTTTTTGCCTTATAATTAAAGCGTGAAAGCTTTAAATTATCAAATTTATGTTAAACTTTAGAAATTACTTCCAAATAATACCAGCAAACTTTGATCTGGAAATTTACTAAAGAGTGAATGTGCCATATGTTTCAAATTTAGCCTTATGCTCGCTTGGATAAGTTGCTAAACACATCTAATAAATAATTTGACCAACTCTTTTTTTTTAAACTTAAACAAGTTAAAAAATGACACCTGAACTTGCAAATCAAACTAAGAACCCTTGTATTTGAGCGCCAACGATTTACCACTGAGATATCAGGATTCGTCATGTGATCAGGCTAATTCTTCATTCATAGTTTAAGGCACGAGTCTAAGATGACTATGTAATCATCAGCTACTTAAACATGTTCATTGTTCACCTACCTACAGAAACATCCGTACTAACCTTGTGTGTATGCATAAAACCTTTTCTTTGTTTAATTCATAAATATTATATGGAGGGTTCAGGGCACAAGGAGACCAAGTCCAATTTTTTACATTTTCATGGTTTTGCATGATATACTACTATAAATTGAATACTTTTCATAGCTACAAGAGACCAAGTCCATAGTTTATTATTTTGCCACTAGTGGCAGCACTTGCTGGACGCTTGTAGTACACTCTCAATTATTTTCAGAGCACAAATAAACAAAGTCCTAGAGTACTGTTAAATCCATTTGGCCAAGGTAGATCAGGCTATAGAGTCTCTTAAAGAAGACCAAATATTAGCTTCTTGTAATAATTGTGTCCTTACGTTTGACCTGCAAAAGGCTCTACCATTTCCTAAGCTAACTACTTCCATAGCATACTATACAAGAAATTTATATGTTTATAATTTGGGTATTTATTCTTTTAACTCTGGCAAATTGTTTATGTATATGTGGGATGAAACAGAAGGGGGAATGATCACAAGTTTTTGGTGTCTGGGCATTCCTATCTTCCAAATGACGGGGATTTTGACATTATAGAAAAGAGTAGTAGAAAAAAACAGTTAATTTACTCACCATAGGAATGGTTTGAAACAGTTAAACAGTCTAAACGCAAAGCTCCAGCATTTGAAATAATTGTCATGAAAAGAGATGCCTTTTTATCGACTAAATCACTTAAAGAGTTAGTGACAAACAGGAAAACAGGAAAAAACCCACTGAAGGTATTAACGTAAGCTGGTTAGAAATTAAATGCCTTCGATTTGAAAGATACTCTACATTCATTTTTAAATTTAAAACAACTTTGTATCCTCTAGTTGAATTTCAGTTCGTAAATTTGTAAAATAAATCTCCTGGTCATCCACTAGCGAATTTGCATAATATTAACCGAAGTGAACTCTATCCAAGTCGACGTGTTGTAACAGAGATTTAAAAAAAGAAGGAAGTGCAGGGTGTACTGCCTTACATTCCACCTGTATTCCATAATTTTTATAAACACCTTCCATGTGTGTCAAGTACAAGGTTATCATGTGAGTGTACACCTGAAAATCAAGAAGAAACTGATGAATTATTTTATGTTTAGAATTTAAAAACAAACTTTTTTAGGTTTGTGTTTTTTTAAACTAGATATTTGTAAAGCTGTAGTGCAATTTTTTGTTTATATTTTAATATTAGAAATACTCTTTATTTTATTTTTTGGTATATCTATGAAACTAATGCTCTAAGTTTTCAGAGCTCAAGTGAATCAAGTCCAAAATGTTCACTTTTTTATGAAAAAATTCATATTAAAATAATTATAACAATTTTTTAACCATTATCAGTGTTTAAGTTAGAATCTTATTTGTAATCAAAACAATGACCAGAGTTTTAAAATGCTCCCTAGAATTAACTATGGATTAATAAATTTAAGCTCTTATTTCTCAAAATATGACTTGATGGACTTGGTCTCCTTGTGCTCTGAACCCTCCATATTTTACAAATCTAAGGTGACAATGACTTAGTGTGGTATCAGAGTCATATTTCTTTTATAGTAGAAACATATTTTATTTTAAAATCATATGATATATTGTGATTACAAAAATGGACGCCAATAATGTTGAAAGCATTCACAAGTGAACCATGAAATTAACAATTTGGTCACCAAAGGTTCTCTATTAATTAAAAGAAGAAATACACTTATGCTCTAGCCTAAGTATGGAGTTTGTGTCTTCTTTCATATTAGATCATAACATTTTAAACTGTTTTGCATGCGAATTTCACCATTTTCTTTGATAAAACCCTAGACCATATCCTTAATATTTGCAAAACATTTTTTTTTATACAAGATGGCTCATCAAAGAACTTAAATATAAAAGAATGTGACAGTATAACACCACCCTCAGTATATTTGTGTTTAGGTACCCTTCATTAACCCTGTAAGGAACAAGCTTACCCTACATTGTTCCACTATTGCATTGCCTACATGCTAGGTCATAATGTAGTATGTCAAGGTAAAACTGCTAATTCTCAGGATAAACGGAGAATACTCTACATACTTTTATAGATGAAAGTATAGGAACAAGGTATAGAATGGTTACTTACCTACTCTATGGCATTAGGAACTCTAAAGTTCATTGCTGCACTTATGAAAGTATGCCACCTATCCCTATATAGAGTTAGTTCTGTCCAGCAGGGCTATTATGAACACGACGCAAAACGAATTTGCGACCATTACCATAGAGACTTTAGACTTTGCATCAAAAGTTATTATGGCCGGCCACTTTGCGAAAGCAAAGTCCTTGCGAGCGCAAACATTTTCCTAGTAAAGTGACGCTAAGTTGTGCAGACATTTTACTTGTCCTATGGTTTGCGTTATAAGGTTATGTTTGTTAAGTTTTGTAATTAATTAGGTGTTTTGTACTAAATGATTTAAACTTGCCATCTCATTAGCCCAATATAATAATCTCAAAACGTATGCTTACCCTGAATTTTAAAAGAATATTTTCTTTGAAACATAACACTATCAAAATGCATTATTATTCACCATATACACACTGATAATGGGGACATTCTAATATTAAGATTAATTGTTTGTAGGTTTTATAGTAATCAGAAGTTATTTAGGTTTCAAAATATTTGGGATGTTTGTAGTATGTTGACCCACACTTTAGTCTCTTTGATCTAATCTTCCAATGGTGGGGAGGTTGCGATTTGAATTCTAGCTGGGTGTGATGAGTGGTTTTATTTTTTCTAAAGGTTTTCCCACTCTCCCGCTACACAAATCTGAATTCTACAACTCAACCTTTATCGTCTAAGTATACCCTAATAGGGTAAAACACATGGGCAGACCAGTTGACAAGATAATAAAAAGTTAGGCCTAATTTGTTTAATATGATTCAACAAAACTTTAATAATGTATGCCTATTAAAACTGAATCATACATACAGTAGTAATTACTTTCCACATTAATGTGAGTTGTAGGCCTATGAAATATTTCAATCAAGACTGGAAATAACCAAAATAGGCTCTAGCTTAATGTTTACATCCGGTTTTGCTTAGGCCTAGGTTTTTTAATCATAAAAGTTTACTAAATTTATCTGAAACCGATAATTAGTAATTAGACCTAGTTATCATTAAGTGAATAAATTGCAAACAACTCATTATAAAGAAATATAATATCCTTATATTCTTAAAAACTCAACTAAAGTCTCAAGAATTCCCTTTAAATAAACCACCCTATCGTTCACTTTATTGTTAACTTAGTATGTTGACTTGGTATACATGCCCATTGTTTTGACATTAAGTTGTAGAAAATATTCAGTGTAAACACTATTTTTGGGAGTTCTTGACCGCTTTCATCGACAATTAAATACTAGTTTTATTTCTAAGATTTTCACACAACATATTACGCTTGTCTCAGTGTCAGCACAAATATTTGAAGAAGAGTAAAGCATTGGGTCGTAAAGCATGCATATTACAAAAAACCATGTTCCGTTACTGGCAACTTCTCATACTAATTTATTAATTTCCCCATGTGACATTACTATTTGAATGCATTGTTCACATTAAGATTTTTTGTGTATTGTTTTGTGTATTGAATAATGTAGGCCTAGTATTTTTTCATTTCAAACCATGGGCAAACAAAATGATACAAGAGATTTATTAAATTAAGCTAGGTTAAATCTTTCTTGCAAATAATGGGACTTGTGATCAGCTGTTTGAGAAAATAAAAACGTATGAATAATGTTCAGTCATTAATACCAGCATTCTTCAAATAAACTTGCGCACATAACTAACTTCTAGCTTCAAACATCTTAAAAGGTAATATTCTTTGGGAAAGTGTTGCCAACTGTTGACGCAAACTGATTTTATTCTGTGCATCGATGCTAGAAGCAAAGTCAAAGCTAAAACTATCAGACAATACAAAGTGTGGTGGTCATAATAACCCAAACGCTATCTTTTCCTTGAAAGTGAAGCTAACTAGCGGTAGCAACTAACTTTGCATTGAATGGTCATAATAGCCCTGCAGTCCACCTCATTACACCCTATCTCTATATTGAGCTTGTTCTATCCAGTCCACCTCATTACACCCTATCCCTATCTTGAGTTAGTTCTGTCCAGTCCACCTCATTACACCCTATTCTTATCTTGAGCTAGTCCTATGCAGTCCACCTCATTACACCCTATTCTTATCTTGAGCTAGTCCTATGCAGTCCACCTCATTACACCCTATCCCTATCTTTAACTTAGTCCTATGCAGTCCACCTCATTACACCCTATCCCTATCTTGAGCTAGTCCTATGCAGTCCACCTCATTACACCCTATCCCTATCCTGAGTTAGTTCTGTCCAGTACACCTCATTACACCCTATCCCTATCTTGAACTAGTTCTATCCATTCCCCCTCAATACACCCTATCTCTTTCAGGTCCATTTTAATACTAACCTCCCATGCATCTAGGTCTTTCTAATGGTAGGGGCTAATTTTCGTTTCAACAATAGAAGCAATAAAAGCAATACACAAAATCTCTAATTGAATATAAGAAATATTGTCAAAGCCAAAACAAAGTTTGAATATTTTTTATTAAATGTTTATGCTTGAAAAAATATTACACTAAGCTTAATTTTGTAACTTTATGCACTAACAGCCACTATGCCACCCGTCTGTAAAACAAGGAAAAGTCAGGGAATTTTTCAAATTTCCTAAAAATGACTGGAATTTTAAAATATAAAGTCAAATTTATGAAAGCATTTAACTATTTTGCTAACAATACTTTATTTTTTCTGCATATTAATTAATTAAAATTGCGATCGTAATACGTAAACTTCACAGTGAAAACTATTGCTATACTGTAGCATTACATAATCCAAGAACATCTGCGCATGTGTAAACATCAGCGTATGCGCTGTGGTCACCATTCTAGTTGTGAGGAAGTTTCTGCACAGCCTTCGATTTAACATGTAATATTTATGCGGGTATTTGATCTTTTGTCTTCTTAGTTCCGAAATAGTGAAAAAACGGGGATTTATCGTTATTTTCTCTATCATATGTAACTTAATTTTGAAAAAAAGTTTCAATTAATTACTATGTATGGCGTTATAGCAAAATTGTTTATTTAACACATCAAAAGCATTGCAAATTCGCTTTTTCACTTTAGTGAGCCTTTGCGCATGCTCAAATAGATTTCTTTTTGTGTTTCTCAATTCTAAAATGACATGTATATGGTATTTGTTTTGAAGTCCAAAGCGTTGCCTCTTAACCATCCACTATTTACAACTATAGATAGAATGTTTTGTGTAAATGTGTGAAAAACAAGTGAATCCATACTCCAAAAACAAAATTATAATAAGTAAAAAATAAATTTATTTATGATAGGCCCATGCTCTAAAGTTTTTTTTATCTTTAGTAAATGTGGTTATCATTATATGGAGTTGGGGCATAGACTACTTCCATTGCATGTAATGACGGGAAGTTTGAGGTATGAATCCCGGTTAGGTGCACTGGGGGTGGTTTACCCTTACTCTCTCCATGCTAATGCGCGTACATCTATTCTAAGCTACTTTTCTCATTCCTGCCACATTAAATTGATTTGTTAGATTTATTATATTTTCGTCTGGAAAACCTGTAAATGTCAGGGAATCTTAATTGTTAAAAATTAGTGGCAACCCTGACTAAAATAACGTAGAAAATGTATTATTGCACAATTTTTTGTAATATTTAATTCAAATGTGATAAATTTAACTATCATCTTGACATGCAATTCAATTATTTAAGATTTTTTAATATGAGTTTCAATTTGCAACCACTCAAAGGGGGAATAATTGAACATAAATGGAGAATTTTACTGTCAATACTTTTTATTGACAAAGGTATCATAGTTGTCGAAGCTGGTATTTTTTTCTGGCTTTGCACACACTGAGTTCAAGATAATTTCAATACACATGAATATGGTTTACATTTGGGCATTAGTTGCCTTGCTATCTAAACTAAGTTGGTATTAAGGTGGCAAGTAGAAGAAACTCAAGTCAATATTTGTTGGGTAGATACATTAAAACACTATTTTAAGGATAATTTTATTTATCAAATTGTACAAAAAATGTAAAAATTCAACCCTGGATTGTTCACAAAATATTATGCTTGGGCAATATTCTTCATATTGCATATATCAGCTTCTAAAAAAAACATAACATTCAATTTCCTTAAACTAAAAAGTGGTTTATAACACTTGCTTTAAAAACTGGGGGTCTCGTTCATAAAGCTACAAGTTTACAATTTACAAGAGAATTCACTAGTAAGAAATGAGAAGATTATCTTTCATAAAACTACAAGTTAGCACTTGTAATTAATTACAAGTGAAATTTTACAAATTTACATTTTATTTTACAAATAATATAGTTTGGTTTCATAAAACTACCTGTAGTTTACAAGCATTTCTAAATAAGGAATATTTTCTGCATGAGGGTGTGTATAGACAGGTGATTATTGAGGCTAGGAGACATCCATGCATAAATACTCTCAAATGAGTTTATTGAAATCTGAGAAACTATAACAAGATGGAGGTAATTATTATTGCACAAAATAAATTGGCAACTGCGTTAGGTCAGGAAAAATCAAATTACACAATGCCCTACAGTAATGTTGCGCCTCAAGAACCAAGAAAATTAATATAATGTACTACATTCCACAATTTTATTTTATTTCTTAACCCTTTTAGTGCCACACCTATTCCAGTATTCGCAAACAAAGAATGCCAGAGGCCTGTTAGGTTTTGTGTGCAAAGAATGCCATAGCTATTTCCTTTTTTTTGTAAGAGTTTGCAAGAAAATTCGCCAAACCTTTTTTTATGAAGCGATTATTTTGATTTTTCTATCATTCTAATCCATATGTACTGATTTGTAATAATAATGAATTAATACAATTTAATTTCTAAATTCTAATTTTTTTAATATCTAATTTTTTTTAATATTAAATTTTTTTCAAAACTAATGCTAATTAACATATTTAAAAAATATATGATAAATAGTAATAACAGGAATTTTTATTTGATATCCTACATTAGATATTTTTGGGCCATTATTGCTTACCTTACAGCAAGCTTTATTATATTGCTTACCTCATGAATAAATATTTAGGCCGACACATAATGAATGAGTTTTTCAAAAAACCTTTTATAGTAAATAATCTCATATTAAAAAATATATAACTTTATAAAGTCATTATACCTATTTACTTACATTGGTAAATAAATCTTTTCATTCACACGAAATAACATGAAAAATGTTTACGAAACTATTTACATCAGTATGAATGTGAGCCACACTTAGATTTTTCCATGCAGCTCGTATGTAAAATGGTGTTGGACTTAGCACATTGAGTAGGTGACCATCCGCCATTATAAATGTACTAAACTCTCATTTCCAATAAGAAATATTCACGGTTGATTTTTGTTGCCAACCTTATATAAAATAACAGAGGGAAATGTTCTCTTTCCAGTGATAGCTGACCTCATTGGCTCTGGCACTTTTAGCAATAGTAGGCGAAGCCGATCAGATTGGGTTGTGGCACTTTTAGAGATAGTAGGCGGAGCTGATCAGATCGGGTCGTGGCACTTTTAGCTATAGTAAGCGGAGCCGATCAGATCAGCTCTTGGCCACAAAAGGATTTAGCTAAGAAAAAATTTCACCAAATGGCTATTTTAAATTATACATTGAAAAGAAGATAAATGGTTAAGACCTACACACTTACCAGAAAACTGAACAATTAATTATGTAATTTTCAAGGTATATCGATCCTCTTCTTCACCAGAAGAGAATAAAACACCAACTGGACTATGGCAGCATGGCTAGAGGTTGAACATGGTCACTTAGATAATGTTGTTGCCTGTTCAAACTTGTGGGTTCACTCTTGGTAGATGGATAGAATGTGTATTTATATTATATTTGATAATTAAATGATCTATTATTATTGTTTGTATATAAATGACTGACTGGTGTGAGTAGGCCTGCTTGGAAGAAAAGAAGGGAAGGTTATCTTAGGTTAAGACTAGGGGGTTACCGGAATTCAACTATCCAAGACAACTTCAAATGAAGTATAGAGAAATTAAATTTCACTCAACATAAAGTTCAAACAATTTAAATTGTGCGATTTGTGTTTAAAACCTAATAAACTTAAAGAGGCACAAGAGGCTGATGCACACAACTAATGTTCAGAAAGGAGGATGAAAAAAAATTCAAGCGCATACTTGTTTCTATATGCAAAAACTTAATATTGAAACCTTACACTTAACACTGGAACTGCACATGTGAATTACACATTTATTTTAATAGACTTTGAGAAGTTACAGTTTTTCTCCTATTAATTTTTTTTCTCTGCCAGGCACAAATCTTCCCCATTTTCCTAGTGGGTGGCAACCCTGGTTTATTTAATATCAACAATTAGGAAACACACATAATCTATTTCATTAAATACCCTTTTCCTGCGTTTGCCCTTTATGTTATACCTTTTATATGTTCTTATCTATGTGTCCTATCATTATTTACAATTTTACATTTTCTCATTTTATTTTTTCGTTTCCTCTGTTAGGAAGTTGCATTGCATGTTTCATACTCCCTCCTGATGAGTTCCGATAGATGAACCTAGGTCAGGGGATTGGGTGGTGAAGATTGATTTTCTTTAATAGGCAACTATTACCTCTTTGTCCAATGGCAGCATTGTAAAGTGTGAACTGTATTCTTTTCGTTGTAAAATCCACATTGTGTTCGTCCCTTTTATATGTTTTTATCCACATTTCCTATACCTTCTTCCACTTATAATTCATTAAATAATAAGAGATCTAAATATGTTTATATTGTTGAGAGCCAACAAAAATGAATCAAAACTTACCATACTTAAAGTGGAGGCCATGGGAACGAGGCGCCTGCTAGCTGTCACAAGGAGAAACAGGATTAGGAATGAAGTTGTCCAGGTAATAGTTGGAGTATGAGTTGGTAGAGGAAGCAAGGCTGAGATGGTACAGACATGTAACAAGGATGGAAAAGTTTTTTTTATAATAATGGAAATTGATAAAATAAAGAAAAAGGAAAAATAAACTAATAAGAGTAAATTTAATGACGAAAGCCCACCTAGGGAAAGAGGAAAAATGTGGGAAGAATCCAATGCACAAAGGTGACATCTTCCTTTCTTCTGCCTTCATGTTTGATAAAGGAAACTATGCCAAAATATTTGTGTGTGACTACTTTTACTATAAAACACAGAAGAAAGGAAGAAGATGTCACCTTTGTGCATTGGATTCTTCACACATTTTTTCCTCTTTCCCTAGGGGGGCTTTCTTCATTAAATTTACTTTTCCTTTATTTTTATCAATTTCCACTATTATAACATTATTTAACCATTGAGAATAAAAAAGTAAATGATCCCAAGGAGAGATGAAAGTATGCAGGGATTGCAAAGAGGACTAAGAGAGAGGAGGCAGAGACAGATAAGAGCAAGTGTCCAAGTAAAATGAGACAAATGAGAGGAAGATGGAGTCATTTTACTAAACTGATCTTGACTCCTAATTTTGAAACGTGCGAGTCACTAGTGTATTTCTCCCATCTCGCAAACTGTTAATTTCTAAACGTCTGCACTTCGAAAACTGGCGTCACATGAACAAATAGCAAGCAGATTCTACTCGCCAGCCTAACACCATGCGAGACAAGGCTTGTCTGTCGAGTAGAGCATATTAAAACAAAATGGACACCATCCCTCTCTTTGGTTGCAACCTTCCGAGAGTGATTTTGTTGAAATAAACTTATCATTATACAAAATAGATTTACAGAAGAAAAAAATATGATTGCTTTGTACATTTTATTCAATCCTTCAATAAAAATATTTGTTTGGGTGAAATTATAATAATATTCTTGATCTTTTCAAACTTATTTAACTGTCAATTTGGATGAGTCGGTAGAGTGGAATTCTCAAAATCTAGCGTTCGCATGTTCAAATCCTGTCATTTTTTATTTTTTATTTATCAGACTGGAAAAAAAACTTAATTTTAAATGATTGTACTAGTAAGCATATAATGTTTTACATATTTTTTTAGAAGTATACAAGCCTATGCTTATGTAGACTACCATAATATTCTTTAAAAAATATTTTAAATTAAAACAGTACATTCATTTTGAAATTTTGTATGTAGGTGATTATTTAAAAATTAAATTAATGGGTTTTATGTCATAAAAATGTACACATTTAAAAATATGGCCAAGCAAGCTAATTATTATTCGCATAGTAAAAACCTTTAGGGCATATTTATGTTTAAAAAATAGTTGTGAAAATAAAATAATTGATTCAAAGTGGGATTGATCCCGAGAGCTTCTGAGTTACAGACAAGCACGCTATCAAGTGAGCTAAAGTGGATATTGAGCATAACAACAGTTTAACTTCTACTCATATAACCTGAGTACATTTGGAGACAACAAACTTAGATGCAAACAACTGAAAGATGGTTTCCTAATAAAACTAAACAAAGTGTTTTACATGATGCACTCAATACGTTAATAGTGTTTACTTTCAGTTACATATCTTGTACAATGGCACGTTGTGGCATCCCATCGCCTCAATCCTTTGGCACGTCGGATTGAAAACTCATTCTCAAGCGAAACAACACTACACCGACTCACACAACAGTAGAAACCTTTCAAAATTAGCTCAATTCTGGTACAGCCTGCGATTTGCGAGTTTGCTCGCTAGCGAGTATTTTCGCAAGTTTCAAAGTTAGGGGTCCTTGTCACAGGAAATATGATGATATGGGAAGAGGAGAGGCAGGTAAACTATGATTTTGTTTTCTTTTAGATTATTGTGGTGGCAAGTTATAACAAAGCTAAATAAACATAAAGCAATAAATGTTAATATAAATTTTTCACTGTACACAGAAAAGTTATTTATTTCGAACTAATAAAACGAATGATTGCCTGATGGCTTGGAAATGTATAATAAGACAGCATAAAAACACTGTACAATAATGTAAAGTAAGTCAGTTTGTAAGGATTGTTAGGTTAGGCCTGGATAGAAACACATTTATATTTTCATTTCTTCAAACTTCTACAGTTACACATGGTTTTGAATTTTCGGAAATATTACTCATTCATGTGAAGAGATGCATTAAAAACACATAGAAAGATATTATATAGAACTACATGCTTCTTTCTTTGTGTTTTTAATGTCTCTCTTCATATGAAAAAGGAATATTTCCAAAAATTCTAAGCAATGTGCAACTGTGGAAGTTTGAAGAAGTGGGAGTGTAATACGAAATAAAGAGAGCAGTGTGTTTCTATCTAGGCCTAACCTAACTATTCTTTCAGGTTGGCATCCTTTTCATTTACTTTAAATTATTGTACAGTGTGTCTACGCTGTCTTATTTTTTCATACGAAAAAAGAGACGACCTTAAAAGTGACTGCATTCTCAAGACAGGTCTGCAAAGTCATGCGTGTCCACCCCTCACCTACCACCAACCAAATCAACCTTAAAAAACACTTGTTTTTTGAATAGTTGAAATAGTTTTTTTAGAGTGGTGTTTAATAATTGCATTGCCAGATTTAAGAGTTGGGGCCATAATGTATACAATAGGGATGTGAAAAATCCCTTTTTGATTTGAAGTAAAGCTGAATTAAATGTGAAATACTTTCACACCTGAACCAAAGTTTGAATTTTTTTTTATTGTTTAATGTTTAAAAATCTATAAATATGCACTCTATGTATTTAGTGTGTATTTATCAAACTTTAAATACTGCATATCATTTACAGAATACTTTATTGCCAAACTGTGGCCTAAGCTGATAAATCAAGTTTTTTTTTTCAGTGAAGATTAATTTGAAATATACATCATAATGAGGAATGACAAAAATTGAACCTAGCTGTTTACATTTTTATCAGTGAAGCTTTGCATTTATTAAAGGAGGAGTGTTTTTAAGAGAAGTCAGAGCCAATGAATATTCAAAGTTATTTAAGATTTTTTTTCAAGCAAATTCAAAGTGTTTGAAGCTTTGCACAAACCTAATATTAACATGAATATACACTCACTGGAGTAAAGTCAATTAAAGGCAGGGAGCTTAGTAAAATTCCAGTAGAAATCTCAAAATGAAAATATAATTGATATTTATGGGTTGCTTAAAAAATATATATATTATTAAACATAGAGTAAATAAAATACTCTGTTGTGTATTCTCCAAGAGTTTTGGTAAAATTTCACAAGAACTAATCCTATTTGTAACAAAATAATGTAAATGCTATACAAAGTACACTTGATGATATAAAAATATGCCATTGGATTTTAATTTTAAACCTAGTTGAAGTAATGTTGTACTACTAACACTTTTTGCACCAAGTCATTATTATTTTAGAGAGCTATCCTGTCATAAGTTGTGAGTCATTTCACAATGAGAAATATCACCCCCTAGTGTTTTCTAGCTCGACAGAACATTATAGGGGAGGGAGCGTGATATATGACTAGGGGATGTTTACCCTGAGAGAACTTCAAGATCATGATTTTAATTCTAAACTGTTCATAACTTGAATTACATTAATCGTTGTAAACAACTTAAAACTATCTAACCTAAGGGAACAAAATGAAGGGAGTGCATATTTAGGAGATTCGCCTGGAGGTATGAGTACACTTGGTCGAGATCAAACTCCTGTATCGTGTATTGGTCAGCAAGCTCTGGCCTTCATTTGGGCGTGAACTTGATGAGTCTGGTGAGCATGGTTGTGATGCAAGGGATTTGTTTTTGCTGGTGCATTTTGACATCCCCTGGCGTGTTCGACTCAAAATCTAGGGCTACTCGTTGGCACACAAACGTCAGCAACGTCAACATGTCGAGGTGGGCGCCGTTAGCCTTGAGCTCGGCGCACAGCGCTTGGATGAACCAAGAACCGTTGGTTGTGTTGCGCCAAGAGAAGAATCCTGGATCAGAAACATCATAAAATAATGAACCTGACAACTGGTTTTTATGAAAGGATGGATCCTTTATATTTGAAGGATATTTAGATCCAGGGTTCAAACAAATTTCAGATTCAAGAATATAATATAATTTTTGTTTAAATTTGGAATAATTTAAGTCTTAAAAAGTTTACCAGTGGTCCAGTCAATATAATTAAAGGACAAACTTAACAGACAAACTCCAGACCACTAATTTACAACCTAAATAAAGTGAATTCACATTGTAATAATTATAATTTATTTACAATTTCTATTTTCTATAGCAACTAAAAAATTAATGTGAACAAATCAGAAATTAAGGAAAAAACACCAATTTGAGATTGTTAACTTCTTACATTTTTTTCCCCTAAGATTCTAATTCAAAGGTAAAATGAAGCTTTGGATTCGAAAAAAAAAATTACTAATGACTAGTATATTTGTCTATGCCTTCTAATGTCCTGGTCTAGTACTTGTGATTTTGTAGGCCACAAACAATATGAATGTTATAATGAATGGATTATAATAAATAACATTAACATTTAGTTACTAATTGTATTTTATATTATATTGATATTTATATTTCCTCTTAAGTTCATAATCTTTTCCAAAATTCGCAATTCAAAGACCAATTTGAGATGTGGATTCGACCCTACTCTAATCTAAGTGTTAACTCTTTTTATAATATGAATTCACGTCTAGTCTTTCTTTTAATGATCGCTGCTAATGAAGTAAAACATCATGAACTGCCAATCAAAATGGAATTATCTCTGAATTAAGGTTTAGTCCTGGGTGAGAGTTAATATTCAAAGAGTGGCCACAGAATGACATTATTTGTTTTATTTTATTCAGATTTAATTATATTTACCGTACTTAAATTCTAACAAATTTATTGAACATTTTTCTCTCTTTTTACTCTAGAATTTATATATTTATAATATCCTATGTGCAGGTTTTAAAAATAAAATTGCTATATTAACTCAACCTATTTAACTATGAGAAAAGTGGAGTAAACTAATTATCTTTTAAATGTGTCAGGACCAGTGATAAAGTAAACCTACAGTAGTCCCAACTATCCGAGGTTAACGAGATCAAGGTGGCCTTGGATAGCTAGAATATGGAACACAAGAAAAGTGTTTCTCCAACATTTTAAAATTAGTTTCTTTCATAGTTTTCCTATCCCCTAACCCTGAAATGAAGACCGCTAATAAATGAGGCAACTAGTGGCGGAAATCAGTTGCCACAATTTTTAGCAAAGCATTGTTTTGAATGAAGACTTTTATATGCGGCAATTGCAGTGGCCCAGCCGGCCAATAGTTGCCGAAAGTTGCTCACTCTTGCAACCTGTTGTCACCACTCAAATTGGAATATTGTTTCAGATGCATTAGCGGATTTAGATGGGGCACGTGCCACCCCCTTGTTCCCCCCTCCCCCACATGACCATAAAATACCCTACTTAAAATTATATAATTAAAAAGATTAGTTGAATAGTTTTTTGTTATTATAAATAGAATGAAAATGTTACATTAGAGAGTCTGCTTTCACCAAAATTTGCTAGGAGCAGTGTGTTTGCTGTGATGTGTAAATGAAAGATCGGCTCATAAAATGCAAACGTGCCCTTAAAAGATGTGCAAAACAAGATGTGTTGAAAGGCATGATCCGGTTTTGACTTTTTTGAACAGTCTTCCTTGCCTCCCTATAGTTTTGGAAACTATCATTCATTCACCTGAAGGTAGAGAAAGTAATGCAGTTTCATTCCTTCACTATAGACTGTCATCAGAGTTCCTCGTCAATGTGGTTGGCTCATTTTTTGGAGCTAACTCCGACCTTGGCTTGGAAGTTACAGGCAGAGAATATGGATGTATTCACAGCAATGCAGCTTGTCAGAGCTTCAAGGGCAAGCGTCCAAGAGAAATGTGACAAAAGCAATGATTCATTCAAACAACTCTTCAAAAAGTCTGAACATTTAGCAAGAAAAATGGGGATACAAATCAATAAGGGTCAATCAGGGTCGAAGAATAATATTGTATTGTAGTGTCCTTCCTTTATTGAACTACATAGTCAATGAACTTTCATACAGATTTCCAAAATCACAGCTGCTAAGAGTTGGACAGCTTCAAAAGCTATTGTCACCAGAGTTTTGAAGAGTAGGTCTGCAAGGAGCTCAACTTTACAAGAATGATTTGCATGTTTCTCAGCTTTGAAATTAGAACTTTACAAACCTAGAAGTGGATGTGGAAATCAAACTCTTCAGACAAAATTCCTAAGTTTCCTTCACTAGACTCAAAATAGCTTCTACCCTACCCAACATTAGAGTTATGTTTCAACTCTTGTGCATATTGCCTGCCACAATAAGCATAGAGGAGCACTCCTTTTCGACTGTACATAGTTGTAAGACCTATTTATGCTGTAAAATAACAACATATAGCCTAAATTGGTTGGCTTTGCCACACATCCACCAGGACAACGCGTCCAAAATGAAGCCTGAAGAAGTTTTGGGTACCTTTGCTAAAACGCATAGAAGATAGCTTTATGTAATCTCCCTTTGAAATACAAAACAAAACTAATCTTTTTTTTATTTTTCAAATGGCTTGTTTTGTTCATATATTATGTGAGGAGTAACATGATATTTTTATGTTGATTTACACACGTCTCTTTAGACCTATCCATTGTTGGTGGCATTATTTGCAATATTACAGAAAATATAATATAATAACATGATACTGAGTAAAGGAATGTAATAAAATATTTCAGATTTGATTGAATTAAATGAAAAACACCAATGAAATCAGTTAAATTTTAAACATGTTTATTAATTTATACATGGTGTCTACTGAACTTGACCAATGAAATTCCCGACTTTTCCCCTGATTTCCCCTGATCATTTCCTAAAATTCTCGACTAAAAAGTATGTCACATCCTTCTAATTCCCCCACCTCCCCCCTCATTTTCCTATTAATCTTTTTTATGAATAATTATAAGTTTTAAAATTTAAATAAACATATTTTTTAAATTTGTATTAATATTGTTTATTAGGAATTATATAATTTATTACACAGCTACAAAAAAAACTACACTTTGAAAAACATTATTATTTACTGTTTAAATAATTATTATAGTTCATATTTTGAGTAAAACCACATTTTCCCAGATTTTTATTGTAATTTACCAAATTCCCGGCTTATTCCCGTTTTTCCCCGATCACTTCAAATTCCCGGTTAGTTCCCGTTTTCCCTGATTTTCCCGGATGGTAGACACCCTGTTTATATCTTATTTCCTCGAGTCCAGGATGACCTCAAGACACCACTTTTCTTTCAAGGCTTAAATTTTACAACATTTCATGACACCCACACCGGATCCCCGCACCACTAGAGGTTATTCCACCCACTCCCTAAAAGACACTCAAATTTTGATTGATTTAATTTCTAAACAATAATATGAGTCTAGATTGTTTAATTTGGCTGGATTTTAACCAGTATTTTGCGAGGGGTGGCTGGGGTTGATTAACATTGAAAGCATGATTGAAATAAATATTAATTTACAGTTTAAGCCTATATTATGTAAAGTAGGTCTATTTGTAAATCATTAAAATTTCTAACAATTTGCTAGGATTCAGATTTGAGAAATAGTGGATTCAACCCATCTCTAATTAAAAGTATAATGAACTCTATTATGATGTTTTGGAGTAACCAGAGTTCTCTCTAGTTGATTGAAATAAATCACAGATGTCATAACACAGCATTAAAAATAATGAAAATTAAAAATCGTTGGTCAAAAGTGTATAGCCAACATAGTTTTATTCAGCAAAACGTATAATTAATAAAGCTTTATAAACATGATAAATTGAACAAATTGTAAACGACAGTCCAAATAAAAGGTGAAGCATTATCATCAACACAATACTCATCCCAGAAAGCCCAAGGCTATCTTCAGTCGCTCTCTTCCAGCTATATACAGGCCATGATTGCTTGTCTTCCCACTTCTAGACTTAACCTATATTCATCTCCTCATTGTGGACTTTGAAAAGAAGCTGGTTCTACAACGGATAAAGATCATCTGGGACAAGGATGCAAATTAAAGAGCTTCAGTTTTATTCGAAACAATGTTTCTCACCTGGGACAGTTGAGTATGCAATGAGGAAGTCTGAATGGATTGGAATCTTGTATCCCAACGAGTCTTTACTGTCTACTTCTGTGCGCATCTTGATTCCAGGGTCCAGTCTGTCGCCTTGGCAAGCCTGTAACAATGCATACATGCATATTTGAGATTAAACGAGTTTAAGATTATAGAAATACAATCTCACACATAGAGATATGAGTAGTTTATTGTAGAATCACAGGACAGTTATGTGAGAAGAATGAATAAGATACCAAAGAAGATGTTGGATATTAAAGTGGCGGAAGGAGGCCAAGAGAAAGAACAAGGAGTGTGGAGGAAAGAGAAGATTGGGTCTTGGTGGAGGAGGAGACTTGGAGGGGGAAAAGGAGACATTGGAAAGGCTTATGTTCCAAACAAGCTTGGCCCAGTGGCTGGGAACTGTTTATGATGATGATGATGATGATGATGATGTTAAATTAAAGAAGCTGTCACTTGATTTTCACAAATTCTGTTTTCTCATTTCCACTCCTAGTGAATGCTAATACATTTCCATAAAACTAACCCATTGTATTATCAGTATTATAAAATTGTTTTTATAGTGGTATTTGTAGTTTCAAGTAGATAAACTTAATGAAAATTAATGGTGTGAAAAATCCCCTTTTTTAATTTGAAGTAAGGTCAAATCAGGGCTATTCAATTAGTTATCTAAGTGGGCCACTCCAAAACATCATAATATTTGGCGGGCCAGACATTCAATCTGGCAGCAATTTGGAACATTATTAGATTATACTTTTGTAGGTTAAAAGCAGGGGGTGAGGAGTAGGGGGAGTGAAATATAATTTAATATTGGATATAATATTTATATATTGCAGTGAAATTTAAAAATCTGAAAGTTAGAATAGGACTAGGCATAGTAAATATAAAATATAGATCGTGTCAAAATCATTTAAACATAAATAATCATTATTAAAATATAAACTATTAATGGGAAAAATACAATAAGATTAATTACACTCCGCTATTACTATAAATAATGCACAAACAATAAGCAAGGCAAATATCAAATGGCGAGACATCAGCTGCTGTTGGGTGAAGGGGAGAAGAGGTGTGAGTCACTCTCAGCCACCCTGTCACCCGGCCACCTGCATTGTTCAAGGTCAAAAGCAAGAATATGTTATCTAGCTCAGCCGTTATGTCATGGCGCTTGGAGGGAGAGAAATCGGGTCTAGAGTGGGGGACGCATGCCACTGGAGGGTACACACACAACATTGGTGGCACCAAGGACCGAGTAACACTGGGCTTGCAGCTTCCCACACCACTGATAAGAGAATGAAGATCTCTCTGACCATTCAAGATCAGGCGCCTCTACATACTGTCTGAACCATATGACGCATCTCCAGTGATACAGTAGTTGGACTTTCAATCCACGGGCTAATCTGTGGAGCTTGGCGGGCCAGATGTGGCCTGCGAGACGCCAATAGAATAGTCATGTTATAAACTTTTTCCAAATGTGAATCAAAGTTTGAAAACTTAAAAATATTGCCCTTGCGAACTCATCATTTAAAATTTTGAACAGAATCCGAATCTTGGCTAATTTACTCGAATCGAATCGAATGCAAATTGAATCTTATGCCTAAGAAAATGTGAATAAAGTCAAGAGTCGAATCTCATGCCTAGAAACATTTTTTGAGTCAAATCATAATTGAATCTTATGCTAATGTTACTTTGTTACTAGGCCTATATAATTAAATACTATTTTACAGTAAGCCTATGTAGTATAGCCTATATTGAACTTTGGATATTTGTTTTAAAAATTATAACCAAGTTACTTTTTATAATGTTCTAAATTTCCATTGAAATGGAGGCTTTATTAGAGGTCTACTACACCTAATTTCATTGCTGAGGGAACTGCATGCTTACTATTGAGCAACAGCGTTGTCATTCTTTTGTTTTCCGTGATGAGTCTTCCTTCAAATGTATATCAAATTTGGCAATGCTGGGCTGTCGTTGTTGCCACTAATTGGTGCTTCTTCCTCCAGCACAGTCGTAAAGTTACAGCAGTCTGTTTATCGTGTTCCTAATAGCTAGCTCAAAAACATTGACTAAATAAACACTCATATTTTATAAGTACTCTGTGTATAATAATATGTGTTATTGATCACGTTAAGATTTGGTGTGTATCTGTATGTGTTGGTTGCGTGTTTTGTATTTTTACAGTAAGGTTGTGGAACTATAGTTTATATAATGTTTATAAAATGCATGTTGTAATATATTTGTTTGTATATTAATTATGAGGAAAAAAAGCTTTATACATAAAATATTTTAAGCATAATTACGGAGGGAATAGAGAAACGTTAATAAACTTCAATCTTGAAAAAATTACGATTGTGGAAATAGGTAATGTTTCTAGAAAAGGCTGTA
>CABFWO010002042.1:0-37762 GCA_902155825.1 Timema genevievae | reverse complement strand
AAAAAAAAAAAAAAAAATGCTTATATACAAGGAACAAGTACTCTATTTTTTAGTGTAAAAACTTTGTAAATGCGTTAAACACAAAGAGACTTACAGCAGTTTAAAAATAACCGGTCCTAGGTACAAAGGTTTAATCTATATTATTTTTCTGTCTTATTCATTGACACAGTCCCATTTGTTTGCGGTTTGGGTCTGAATGGTTTTTCGACAAGCACTCACCCCTTCAACTCTCATTTTCATATTTTCTCCCCTTCCCATGTTAGTCTATATACAAATTCAGATTAAAATAAATTTCCACCTGGATAATAAAAATCTTGGGTTTCCCAGCGAGAGAGGGACATTTGTCAGCCGTGAAGAATGCCCAGAGGTTCTCTGGTTTGTAGGGGGCATCGTTGGCATACAAGATTCCCATCTCCCCGTGGGACAGCACTGCCAACAGGAAACAGTCATTCTCCGAGTGGTCAGTTCTGGCAGCTGACAACGAACAAAATAACATAACACACATTTAGTTTTAGAATATGATGATCCTGTCTTTTGCTCCATGTCATAAGACCTATCCGGGTTATCCACGCTCATGAGAGAGGAAGGTGTATTAACCTTTGTGTGAAAGGACCCCAAGGTTCATTTAGGAAATAGCACCCTGGCAGAGATATGAACCTTTACCTCCCCGTCACTGGCAAAAAATACATGAGTAGACACCTTTGTTTGTGTGCCCACCTGTGCGGGTGAGACCAAGGGTGCCAATGAGTTTAAGCCACCCTTTTTGTCTAAAAGCCTATCATCAGAATACTCATGCTCTTAATATCCATGATACTGTATCCAGTGTCAGCAGTGTAAAGTGTGAAATGTGTTCCTCTTAACTTTGTAAGATAAATTTTGTGTTTGTTCCAATTATCTTTTCTAACCAAAATAATGTGCGACTTCAACAAGAGAAAATAAATTATTTAATGAAGGTATCTGTACCCACTTCAGGGCAGATATGTTCTTTTATTGTTTGTATTACCTGTTTGTATTTGTATTGTACCTATTTAATTGTTTTAAATTCTAAATATAAGTAATGTGAGTTAAATAAAGTGCACCAAGCAAAATATCATATAAAATAAATAAAATAATAGAATTGTAGAAACAAAAAAAGAACAAGTTAAAACCCTAAAACATCCTCATCAACTGTTTCCAGCCTGTGGTCGAGTCAGTTTAGTAAAATGCCTCCATATTTCTATCCTTCCGCCATTCTTCTACTCTAACTTGAACACTTTCTGTTATCTGTTCCTCCCATCTCTTTACTTTCTCATGTACTCCTTGTACCTCCACTCTTTTTCAGATAACTAATTCCTAATCTTGTTTCTCCTCACGACAGCTAACATGCTCCTCACAAACTTCATTCCCATGGCCTCCACTTTCCTAGTCTCTCTTACATTCAATGTCCATGTTTCTGCTGCATATGTGACAATGGATACAAAGTATGCCCTCTACAACACTTCCTTACACTTCAAGGGCAATTCTATTCTCCATAGCAGCTCTCTTACGCACCTATAGAACAACTCTCCCTGCTGTCCTCTTCTCAACACATATTCACACACTTCAATATTTAAATGTGTTTATTGCATCTTCCCCAGAAAGTGTTTGTAAATATGTGTTAGTTTTTTTACTTTTATTTGTGCTTTGTTTATCTACAATTCTATCATTTTATTTATTAAATATAAATAATGTAGTAGGCCTGTTGATAAATGTGAAAGTTTGTTGAATGAGTTAATAATGTACCGGTAGGTACTATGTTAATGCTGATATTGATCAACAACTTTTTTGCTTATGTTTTACCTCTCATATTATTCTTTGGTTTTAACTATCTTTAAAATGCCGATGAATACGCCGACTCTGATTTCAGCCAAGAAGGCTCTACTTCCAAACATTAATTTTTACCTTCCTCAACTCCCCTAACCCAGACATATATTTAGCCTAAGATAACATATTTGTATGCTCTAGTTATAGATTATTTTAACCATGTTTCTATTTGCACTTCATCACTTGAGCAACAAACCAGATTGCCGATGAATAGGTCAAGGGTCGAATCTTGGCTAAGTGTAAAGAGGGTGTCTTTTACAACCTTATATCGAAAGTGGATACAATTCCTCTAAATTCTACCTTACTCTTCCCTATCCTATTAGTGTGATTACATGCAGATACACCAGACAGGTTTAAAACGAGGTTGTTTCTATATTTATATTAATTCTTTAATATGTTATGATGTATTGTGTTGTGTATTAATCGAGTGTTTAAATATATAAACTATGGTTCCTACAGTTTAACGTGGAATCCGAACCACGGTGGTAGGCCTGGCATTCCTCACATTCACAAGTTGTGATTAATACACGTCTTGTCAGAGGTGAAGGAAGGGTTTGGCATTCAGATAAGTCTGTGCCGGGATTGAGGATTGAACCCCGGACCCCCAGCATAGAAGTCTGACACCTTACCCCCAGACCACCAGGTCACATAGAAAACATATAAAAGGGAGCAAACACAATATGGCTTTTACAATGTGACGAACACAGTTCAAACTTTACATTGCTGCTACTGGACAAAGAGGTAATGACTGCTTCTCAAAGAAAATTGATCGTTACCGCCCAAACTACCAACCTAGGTTTAATTCTATCGGAACTCATCAGGGGGGAGTGTGAAACGCACAACACAACTTCCTAAAAGAGGAAACCAAAACACAAAAGGGGAAAAAAGGAAATTAGTAAAGAAAAATAAGACACTTATATAGGAACAAAAAACCCATTAATTTTCTTCAAGAGGCAGCCATTACCTCTTTGTCCAGTGGTAGCAATGTAAAGTGTAAACTATGTTCTTCTTTTCACTGTAAAAGCCATATTGTGTTTGTTCCCTTTTTCTATACAACTTTTCTGTACCTTCTTCCAAATATAGTACAATTACCTCATAAAGCGAAACAAGGTTTTTCTTCATACATTATGTAACTAACATTTATTTCGGTTACTAAAATTTTTCAATGGACAGATTCAGTTTAGTTAACAGTAGTTGTCACGGAACAGATTATAAATGTGAGTGAAGACCCCACTGTACAGCTTTGTTAGATAATATATAGTAGATATTTCTGAGTGTATGGACCATGATTGAGTCAGTTGGTATGCCATGCGAATGTTGTCAAGCAGTGCCAACAATGCTGAAACTACTTCAACTCAGGCCTAGTGGATGGCTTTGAATGCTTGTAATTGGTTTAGAGCTTTGTCACATGACATTGCTGCTCATTTTTCAGCAAATGTGTGAATCTAGAGTAAGCGAGAAGAATGGGTCGAGTGAATAGAGTGAGTAATGGCTGTTAGCAATGAGTGTAACTGTCAAACCTGAGGCGAAAATATAAAGGTGAAAAGCGCCAATAATACCAGTCATAAAATAAAACAATTTAATACAAATTAACAGAATAAAGGGGATCATGAATTATGTGAACCATATTTCATGACAGTTTCATGAACTAATATTCATTACCAAAAAAATGACAAAAGAAAATACAAAATTAAAACAAAAGCCACAGAAGAAGCTCTCAAAAGCTCACAAACTACCAATAAAACTTCCAAAGTACTAAAATAAAGTTATTAACTAGCCCTCTCAAACTGAGACTTTCATTCCAAATTTCATAAATTCTGATTCCAAATATTTTCTCATTTCTAAACTATATCATACCTGGGGAGTAATTGTAAATTTAAGTTAATTTTGTGTAGATGATAAAAAAAAAACTATTGTTTTATGCACAATGAACTTGGCTGGAAAAAATTCATCTAGCACAAAAGCTAATTTCATGACTTTTTAATGACTATACAAACAAAATCAAATTTCATGGTTTTCATAATAATGGAAATTGATAAAAATAAAGAAAAAGGAAAAATTAACTAATAAGAGTAGATTCAATGAAGCCCACCTAGGGTACTTAATTTGTGTTAAAATGTGTGTTTAATTATTTCTACTATGTGAGATAAAAGAAAAAAGAGGATGTCACCTCTGTGCATTGGATTCTTCCCACATTTTCCTCTTTCCCTGGGCTTTCTTTATTAAATATACTCTTATTAGTTTATTTTTCCTTTTTATTTATTTTTCTCAATTTCCACTATCACAAAAAATTTGATGACTTTAATGATAGTAGACATCCTGATAAATGAGTTAACAATTTAACAGGGTTTTAAGATGCCAAATGCAAAACTTCAAATGTGTAAGTAAAATAAAGAAAGTGTCACCTTCTTCTATGACCTTAGTGATGTCCTTGAGGCGGAGGTTGTGGTACGAGAAGACGTTGAAGCCAAAACCTTGCAAGGTGGAAGACAGTTTTTCACAGTCCACTTTGGTTCCTGACCTAGCTTTCAATGTCTTTATTTCAAAGAACTCATGGTTCAGAATGATGGCCAAACCTCGGTTCTTGTGGTTCATGCTGTAGAACGCAGAGTTGCGGCCAACTGGGGAACGTGCCTCTATGTGCCGATTTAAAAAACTGACAGAAAACAAAAAAGGGCCAGTCAGAACTATTGTGATACAAAGAGAAAATTATAAACATGTACAGTTTTACTTTATTTTCTTATACACAGAAACATAAATGTTAAAATTAGAAAAGTATAATATAAAAAAAAATTAAAATGTGTATCACATTAGCCTTAATTAGTGGGGCTAAAAAGATACATGCTTGGGGCTAAAGTTACAAAGCTGTTTTTCTCAATAGCTATAAACAATAAAGGTGACCTGGTGGTCTAGGGGTAAGGTGTCAGACTTCTGTGCTGAGGGTCCGGGGTTCAATCCTCGGTTCCGGCACGGATTTATCTGATTGCCAAACCCTTCCTTCACCTCTGACAAGACGTGTATTAATCACAACTTGTGAATGTGAGGAATGCCAGGCCTCCACCGTGGTTCGGATCCCACGTTAAGCCTGTAGGTCCTCCATTTCATCTCACAATCACCCTACCATTACACGTTAGCGTAAGTGTGTATAACCCGAACGGGTAGTAAGACGCGGTGCTAATAATAATGATGATGATGATGATGATAATGATAATGATAATAATAATAATAATAATAATAATATAAACAATAAAAAGCTATGGGGGCTATTATGATTTAGCCCAGTGTTTAGTGTATCAATAGGAAAGGATGGAGATACTTTTCTAACTGGTGTGCCACTTGAGGACTAGCTGTTTTTGGACTAGCCTCATTTATATTTATTAATGATAAATTAAAACAAAAAAACTTGAATATTATGAATAGCTCGAATCAAACTGTAAATATTTTGATGCCTAAATTTTAAATAAGAACAATTTATCAAATTGTAGAAGCGAGTGTCTTACACAATATTAATCTCAATAACAAATATTTAATGTAAAAAAAAGGTAATAAATTGAAATATATGTTAAAATCAAAAATCTACATAGGTAATCTTTCTCGTATTAGTATGAAACATCATGTTGTATTTTGTTAGCCAAGATATTCATGTTCGGTTCTATCTTGTCTTCAAAGGCACAACGTGGGTACATATTTATCATAGACATGAAAATTAAGAATAATAAACAGCTGTTCACTAAACACAGTGTGAAGAATGGATAATTTAATGAATAATATGTAAACAAAAGTGCCTATGTGTTGACACAAAGGTTTCTCATAATAGCCCTATCATAGCCGCCCAACTTTGAGCAATAAAAATTTATTTTTCTTTGAATATATTTTAATTATTCATAGAGTAAAATACACCTTAAAACTTCTTAAATATATTACAGCAGTATTTAAAAAAAATATGTTATCTTAGTAACTAGATCTATTCAAATTATAGCTTAAAGAAAAATACCTTATAAATTGAAACAAAGTTTTCCTTAAAGAGTATATTAATAAAGGTTTTGAAGATATCAATACAATTTTATAAACATTTAGATAGGTATAAAATAATATTGTGTAGGTAGCCTAGGCTATATTGTTTGATATTTGGTACATACATGCATTAAAATATTTGTTACATGATTTATTTTTGTAAATTATAGGTTTTTGAAAGTTATATCACATTACATATTTACTGTACTTATACTATGACATTATAAACTCAAAAGTTCATTGCTGCACTTAAAGCTTGAGCTAATTCTATCCAGTCCACCTCATTACACCCTACCCCTATATTGAGCTAGTTCTATCCAGTCCACCTTATTACACCCTATTTCTTTCAGCTCCATTCTAATGTTATCCTCCTATCTGCGTCTAGGTCTTCTCAATGGTCTCTTCCTATTGGGTTTGCCTATCAGTACTCTGACCAGGGTTCTAGATTCTCCCATTCACACTGCATGTTCTGCCCACCATAATCTGCAAGACTTGATTATTCTAACAATGTCTTGTGATGAGTACAGGGTATGTAACTCATCATTATATACCATCATTGACTCCCCAGTTTTTAACTCCTTTTAGAACCAAATATCTTCATAAGTATCTTTTTCAAATAGCCATACATTTGTTTTTGTAATGTAAGGTAAGATACCATGTTTCACACCCCTAGAGAACCGGTAAAGTTATTGTTTTGTAAATTTTGAGTTTTACATTCCTGGGCCTGGATTCCTTAATGGGTGCAAATAGTTGCGCTGGCGCAAGTTTGAAACATGTGCCCAAATCCCTATTCACTAAAAGCAGGAGCAATTTGAAAGCAAAGTTGCGTCTCTTATTAGCCACCACTCGAGTGGTTGTCACTCCAATAAATTTAAATGGCGGCATATCATCATAATGGCTTAAAATACAATTAATTAACTGTATTTCAATTTAGATAGTGGTAACAAAGCAATTACCTTTTATTATTGAATTTTAACATTCAAACAACACAATGGTATTTCTTGCATTATTACAAAACAAGTCAAACAAAACCACAAACTGTGTAATCTTTGTCAAGATCCAAAGACATCTCGTCAGTAAATATGGTGATTAGTATAGCTTTAAAATAAGTTCTAAATTTTCTATCAATGTTTTATTAATGGAACTTAAGCTTTAAACTAATATTATAAATAGATACTAAATTATGTACTAATATTGTTTTTGTAAAGCATCCAGAAAGAAGCCGCTTCTATTTTATTGCTAGTTTATAAACCAAATGTTTAGAGATCTTTGTATTTGCTGTCATTTTCATTAGAGATTTAAAATAAAGTAGCCTTGACTTTGAAAGTAAGTTCTTCCCAAAGATTGGTCGAAAAGAGCGCAATTTATGACGTTTATGTTGACATCACCATAATCTTGCGACCAGTTTGTGCCTTATTTAGTGAATACAGAAATGGAGCAAATAACTAGGTGCATCTTTGGGAGTAACTTGGGTGCAAACTTGTGCCATTTCTAGACTTGCGCCAGAACAGAAATACACCCGTTAGTGAATCTAGACCCTGGACAGGAAGAAGGATCTACTCTATTGCTTTACCCTAATATCATATTCTAAAGCTAGATTAAAAATTATTGGGGAAAGTGCATCTCCTTGTTTCAATCCATTATGTATTTCTAGAATATCTGATAAGTGATATATCAAACTCGTACCCTGCCATGCCTATCAAACACACCTCAAATAGCAGTGACAAGTTTTTTGGGTAGGTATCCCAAGATTAACATAGCAAAAATTTCATATAATTTAATACTTTTAACTGAATTGTAGGTCTTTTTAAAATCTGTGTGTGAATGTTGGACCGTCATGTTGTATGAATCCCAATTTTTTTTTCACTGTACTATATCCCAAGATAGAAGATAACACACACCCTCTGTTCTATTTGAGAGGTGACCTGGTGGTCTAGGGGTAAGGTGTCAGACTTCTGTGCTGAGGGTCCGGGGTTCAATCCTCGGTCCCAGCACAGATTTATCTGATTGCCAAACCCTTCCTTCACCTCTGACAATATGTGTATTAATCACAACTTGTGAATGTGAGGAATGCCAGGCCTCCACCGTGGTTCGGATTCCACGTTAAACTATAGGTCCTCCATTTCATCTCACAATCACCCTACCATTACACATTAGCGTAAGTGCGTACAACCCGAACGGGTAGTAAGACGCGGTGCTAATAATAATATTCTATTTGAGATTTTTTAAACACAATGGGACACATCAGGACTAGATCCCTTTGGTCCAATTAAGCGGTTCCTACAATTAAGAAAAAATCTAGCCAATAATCTGACAAACACATTCTAACAAAGCAAAAAAGGTATGAATAAAATAAAAGTAATGTGGCATTTAAGGAAAGCACACTGAATTTAAGTTATACTGGGCCTACAAACATTTATTTAAAAACAACAAAAGTTAAAAGCAAACAAACATACCCACATATGTAAAAGGAAGATAGAGCACATTCAAAATAATGGCTGTGCCAAGCAAAGGTATCACACTTTAATAAGGGTTCTATTTATAGACTGCAACCAAATAAAGTCAGCACAGGTATCTAATGCTGACAAAGTACCTGCCTTCTTTGTCTTTCTGCATTAAATAGCATCTCCCTTCAGCGATATATTTACTGGCATTTTGGGTAGACACTTGCTTAGGTATATCATCATAATTTTATTAGTCTTCTGGTGTCTAAGAGTTTTGATGAAATTTGTTCTGTAGTTGTGTCCCAATTAACCGGAATTCACTGTAGGTCTATTTTTTAAAGTTTTCAAAAATAGTAAAATCTTAAATTCATTCGATTTTCTGTAGCTTATTGTGATGTGTCTAGTAAAATGAATAAAATATAAAAATATTGCAAGTAGCCTACCATGACAAAGAAAACATGCCTATCAAGGGAGAGAGGAGTGCATAATCACAATCACTTTTAACTTAGGCCTAGGCCACAGACAAATAATATACACACACACTCAACCTCCAGGTTAAAATGGTTGCGCTCCTTTTGGCAGCTTGAGTCCTTCAACACTAGGATCGCTGCAGTAAGTCCTATCATCACCCAGCAGTGACACTAGCAAAGCCTAGCGTTCAAGGACTCAAGCTGGCAAAAGGAGCACAGCGAAACCTGTGTAGGGTTGAGAGTTTGTTTCTTACTTGTCGTGGTCTAGGCCTAACTCATGTAAAAATAAAAACCATTCCATGTTTAGGCAAGGAAATAATACATAGTCAAGAAAAAAATAGGAATCTGGAAAAGGCATCTTTGTCTCTGTTGGCTTCTAAAAACATAGACCTGTTACAATGAGACAATTAATGGACTCACTTTGGTTTGCCCCAAGCATCTCCTGCATCATCAGACATTTTGTTGCTAGGAAAATGAAAGTTAGGGCTTGAAGAGTTCATCACTCCTAAACAAAAATCATAATAATTATATTGAGTTGTGACATCCAAATATGCAACACCATTATGTTACCATTTGGTAAAGTGTTTCAATTATAAACTTGGGAAATCAAAACTTAAGAAACTTGGTTTGGTTGTAAACCTTATTATTGTGTCGTAGCTTACATGTATTGACTATGCTTACAGTATATCGAATGAATCATATTGAACCTGCATTAACAATGAAAGCCTACAAAGTTTTATATGCTCAGGTCTACAAGTAAGCAAATGTTAACTTAATTTTGAGATTACAAAAATGTTCATCAACACAATCTTAACCCACAAACATAAAGTGTGATTAAAACTAGAATAACCAAGGCCTTTATTATTTAAATATTTACCTTTGTTACAAAAAGCACCAAATTTAAAAAGTAAGAATAAAGATGGTTCAATGCTAGCGTCAGATAGGTTGAGTCATTACTAACATATTAAGTTATACCAATTTAATTTTAAAATATTCAGAGGAGAGAAACCAAACGTTAGATGTTTAAAGTTAAGAGATTTAAATATTTAAAAAAACATATATGTATATACATATCAAAATGTTTGGATGAGCGTATATCAGTTTACAGTAGAGACAAAAGCTCACAACCACAATAAAGTATGAACTATGAACTAACAGTTTTTAGCCAACATAGGAAAATAAAAAGGAGCTAACAATAAACCTAGTTCCAAAATATTTCATAGATAGCGCCAAATGTAAAAATTTAGTTCCAAGCAATTATTTCTTAGAAAAAACGGACAAACTATAGAGAATAATCTTAAGGGGGTCAATTTAACCAATCAAACAATCTCAAAGAAAACAAAAAATAGCACTAATGAAATATAATATATGGGTAGAACAAGAAAATAATCTAAGGCTGCATTTAAATAACCTGTACTTAACCAGCTAATTAACCTGAAAATAAATATTTATGCAATATAATAGTGTACAAATGTAAAGGTAAATTTAATTGCATTAAAAATTATGTGTAGAACGAGGGTCTTTTCGAAATTTCAAGCAAACTGCCTTCAAACGTTTTTTTTTTTCAAAAGTAGTGCTGCGAACCCACCAAGTTAAAAGTGCCACAACTTCTATATTATAATCTGCTCCACGATCAACTAGTGGTGATTACAATAATGGGCAGGGCTGGCCCGTCCTTAGGGGACACAGAGGCCAGGCCCCACCCACATTTTTCCAACGTTTTTAACATAAAAAAAATTTTTTTCTGTCTTTCTTATCATTCTATAAAGTATTTTGGGAAAAAAGTTGAAGACATTTCTCTACACGCAGTGAATTATTGGATTCGTTATACAGAATACAAGTCAAATATATTCATCCTTTGCTCCAATCGTCACGCGAGGACTGTACCAGCGTTCTAGTGACTGGATATAGAAGCTGAGCAGGTCCAGCTATGACAGGCCCTCTCAGATAAGCCACACCCAGTGTGAACTGTATCTCAAGATCAATCCCCATTTATCATTCCGGTGCCAGCTTTACTATGGATTCACACGTTCGCCGAAAAACAAGCGCAGAACAGAAACGTGGTCACGTTATGAGCTCTAAGCCAATCACAAGATTTCCGCTTTATCGGTGTGAGCTATTCCGCTAAAGTTCAACTCATCTCTAAAGCTTGAGTAGTGATTGAAATGACAGTTCTGGACCACTTTCTTCCACAAGGTTAACATTTATCCACCTCAATGAATGAGGTGGATCACTTTCTCCCATAAGAATAACATTGATCCTCCACATTGCGAGTTTGGGTCACTTTCTCCCACAATGTTTCTCTTAACTGGGGAAGTGGGTTACTTTCTCCCATAAGAATAACATTGATCCTCCACATTGTGAGGTTGGGTCACTTTCTCCCACAATGTTTCTCTTAACTGGGGAAGTGGGTTACTTTCTCCAATAAGAATAGAATTGATCAGTGGCGGATCAGGAAATATTATTTTGAGTGTTTGACATTTCTTTCAGTTTTATCTTGCACCCTCATTACTATCGAGGTGGGTTATTTTCTCCCATGCGAATAATACTAAGAATTCTCAAAGTGAGTGGGTGGCGGATCGGGAAATATTATTTTGGGTGTTGACAATTCTCTTGAGTTTTATCGTTGATCCTCCTCACTGCGGAGATTAGTCACTTTATCTCACATTGTTCGTCTTCACAGGGAAGGTGGGGGTTACTTTCTCCCATAAGAATAGTATTGATCAGTGGTGGATCAGGAAATATTATTTTGGGTGGTTGACATTAATTCTATCAAGTTTTATCTTGGGCTCTCTTTACTATTGAGGCGGGTAACTTTCTCTCATATGGATAGTATTAAGATTTCTCAAAGTGAGTCTGTGGCAGACCGGGAAATATTATTTTGAGGGTTGACAATTCCATCAAGCTTTAGCATTGATCCTCCCACTGCGAAGTTGGGCCACTTTCTCCCACATTTATCCTTCCCATAGAGCCTGTGGGTCACTTTCTCTCATAAGAATAGCATTGCTCAGTGGCAGATCGGGTAATATTATTCAGGGTTTTTTAGCACTGTGGAGTTGGGCCACTTTCTCCCAGATTGATCCTTCTCATAGAGCAGGTGGGTTACTTTCTCTCATAAGAATACCGTTGTTCAGTGGCGGATCAGGAAAGGGGGGGGGCGAGCAAACCAAACGTTTATAAATAGTTACGCCATTAATTTGATACATTTTTTATAAATCACTAAAATTTTATCATAATATTACTACGTACTGGGTGTTACTCGTTTAGCCGTTTATTAAAACGTTTCCCAGGAGGCACTGTGAGGAAGCGAGTAACGTCACCTCCCACCTATAACTAATTTTGACTAAACTATTTAATTTTTATAAACCCGTGTTGTTTTACCTGATGACATCAGTCTATGATATTCACAAGCATTTTTACTTAATAAAATCTTTATTACAAAGGTTAATACACAAACTTCCTTTTCAATATACTTACATACAAAACATAAAGGGTTATCTTTTATATCTACATTTGTCTTATTTTGCAGTGACCGTATGCAAGAGTGTCACAGCCATTATCTAAAATATAGCGTTTGTCATCTCCGGGTGAAAGTGCAAGTTTATTCAAGGAGATACTATACAATTGATGTTTCTCACTTCTTATCATAGACATATTGGCGTAGTGTAAGATCCCCTGCTTTAAACATTTTTTATAATGAGCATGTTTAATTTTCTTTTTGAGAGTTGTTTTTGATACACCTTTACCTACTTTTTCTCCTTAAGACTCTCCTTTTGAATGGAGTAAAGCTTCGGTCGAAGTCCCACAAATTCTTTCCATTCATCTCATCCTTTATTTTATCCAGGACTTTTTTATTGCACGTGCTGTGAAAAAAATATGTGTTTCTGGATAGTCTGTAGTGTCGAATCGGTATATATTATCAAACATATCCACATGCACAATTTCTGTTTTCAGTCGTAGCAGAGGGAGTCTGTGTCTGTGAATACAAGCTTTGCATTTTGTCCATATTTCCTTTTAACATAATTATAATGAAAGTTATACATGATAACCTTGCTTATATCTAAGATAGCAAAGCCTGCATAGATAAACGTATTCAAAAGTAGGCTTATTTTCCTCATGTGAACCCCAACTAACTCTTCCGTGAAGATCATATAAGCAATAAATGCTGGTGAAGCAACACCCTTCTTCAGACTTTTTTACTTTCTCGCTATTTTACAGATAGAGAAAGTATTGTGATTGTCAAAAAAATTGAGCTCGAGATTTTGATGAATCTCGACGTTTCATGACCCCCCGAATCCGAAAAAGTTGTTTTTGAATTTCCGTCCGTCTGTCTGTCTTTACCTCCAACTATAGCCTAAACTATTTTATTGATTGGGCTAAAACTTGGTATCTAGGTTTTTCATAGGGCTACTCCAAGGGGTTTTTGGAATTGTATATATAAAACTAAAGTTAAGGGTAGTTTACTGAAGGGGAAAAAAAAAGAAAAGGTCGATTTTCTCAAAATCGACTCTAACAATTTTGACTAAATCTTATTTCTAAACATTTATAAGTATTACAAACAAAATGGCTACTCTCAATATTTCAGCAAAATGACTTTAAGGGCTCTGGACTGAAGCATAAATTATCATTTTTTATCATATCTCCGAAACTATTTTAGATATGAAATTACTTATCATTACAAATATGTAGATCTATTTATAATTCAAATATTTTATTCGAATCCTATTTTCATAAATCAATAACTTTCAAGCTATACGCAAATATTTATATTTTTTAACTTTTCGAACATAAAAGGTAAAGTATTGCGACCGTAAAAATAGTCTAACCTAAAATGTTGATAGGTGTCGAAGTCTCATGACGAACCCTTAAAAAGTGGTCATGGCAATGCCATCTGTCTGTGTGTCTGTTTAAACCTAAAATTAAGAGTAGTTTAATAAAGGGCGAAAAGAGGAAAAATCGATTTTCTCAAAATCGGCTTTAACAATTTTGAATAAATTCGTATCTAGTCATTGATAAGATTTAATTAACCTGGCTATTTTCATTTTCCCATGAAAATGACTTTTAGGGTACTTTACAGAAGCGGAAATTTCCGTATCTCCGCAAATATTTGAGATACTAAATTATTTATCATTGCAAAATTGTAGTACTATTAAAAATAAAAAACTTTTATATGAAAAATATTTCTATAAAACAAACAATTTCTGAGATATTGGCAAATATTTTAGTACAATTTTATGAGCTTAGGTTTTAAAGAGGTACTAATTTTTAGTTTTAACGCAATAATTCTCCAATACCATAGAGTAATTAAATATAAGTAAGTCTCTCAAAAGGTTTATGTTGTTTTCCCTTAAGGTGCGGCTGGAGGGAGTTCAAGTATTTTTTTTTACAGTTTTTAAAGATTTTTTTTTGACCAAAATAAATCAAATATTTCTCCAGTAGCAACGTATAGTTTAGTTTTTTGCACATGCTAATATCAACAGATCTTGAAAATCTATCAAGGGTGGCCTGGAATTTTGTCAAAACTTTTTCTCTTTATTTAAAAAGTTTTGACAAAATTCCAGGACATCCTTGACAGATATTCAAGATCTGTTAATATTAGCATGTGCAAAAAACTAAACTATACGTTGCTACTGGAGAAATATTTGTTTATTTTGGTCAAAAAAATGTAATGCTATAAAAACTGTAAAATTACTCATTCTCCCTTCTGCCGCACCTTAAGCCTCTTAGGAGAAGTGTTTGTACAACAATGATTTATCTCCATTTTAGACTCATTAGTCAATATTTACATTTTTTTATTAGTCAAAATTTATAAATAAGGAATTTAATAGCAATGTGAGGACATTAATATGTGCAACACCTAATAAAATGTCGAAAATTTTAACCGAAAGTCAAAATTTTAATACGAAGTGTTGACCCTTGGGAACCCAATATTGATCTTTTTTATAGGTCCAAGTATATAAATGAGGACATTAATTCCTTAAAAATAAAATTGTAAAATTTAAAAGCTGGACTCAAAAAATGTTTTACATAAATATACTGCCATTTATGCTTGGGTTTGCTAGTGTGTATTATTTCGTTTCACATATATTACAAGTTATGAGTAAATATCTCAATTTTTAAACAATAGAGTGAGAAAGTCCGTGCGGAGTTCCGTACCATTTACTCATTATTTAGTAATTGAACATTTACACGATGTCTTTGATTCTCCATTGACTTCTCGAATACTGCATTGTTCATGAGTTTGAAAAAGTCCTTTTCAAATCCATTTACAGCATTTTTTTTTGTTAGGAAGTATTAAAATCAATATATGGCTTCAACCAAGCGCTCTGATTGAAAGTGATGACTCGGTGTATCTTTTGAAGCTTGACATTTTGATAATCTTCCAAAGTATTACTTTCAAATTTTTCCCACACAGTTTTAGCATGAGCGTAGTCACTTTCTGAAATATTTTCCTGGCGCATCTGATTATAGAATGTGGATTTTGGTGGTAATTGACTATCTTTCACTTTATTTCTGCAATCCATGTAGTCGTAAGGGAACACGCCTTTTCGTAGCGGAAGATCTACTTTCTCAAAAGGGATATTTTCATGAAGTATTTTAGATTGAGTTTTCCTAACATGCAACAAATTAAAAAAAAATTTTTTTTCAAGAGATGTGCTTAAAAACTATAAGGAGTCAATACATTGTAAATAGCCAAGACTGAATGAGATATACTTCTCCATATTGTTTGGAATACATTATATTTTACTGTCTGTAAACTTCCCAAATTTCTGCATGGTAATATGGGCGTCATAATTTTTTAAGTTGTGTAATATGACGGGTATTCTCTTGGTATATTGAAACTGAATATTGCACTTACTATGAGATGCACCTCGATAAGCCCCACTGAGATGACAGTGGTCACGGACGCGATCTTGACCCAACGCCTTCTCGCAGATACTACATACGCTAGCCGAAATAAATTCCTTTTCTTGTTCAGGGGTGATGCGCATAGGGACAACATTTTTCTTCATCTCAATGATCATGGCTTCTTCTTCAACAAGTTTATGAAGAAAGGTAACCACAACATTTTCACCACTATAGACAACAGGGGGCTTCACACATCTACCTTCGGAATCGACTATAGTATATGCAAATCCTGATGGCTTATGCTTCGTCATTTTTGTAGTTGATGAGTGATTGGGGTTAGGTGCACACCCTGATATTTTAATATTAAAACATTCTAAATCTGCATAGATCACATACGGGATTTTTAGCATATGTTTATATGTTTAAGCTCTAAGTATTTCACACGGTCCTCAGACCAACCACTTCCTTTTTTGGTGGAAAGAAGTTGCTTCAATCATGTAAGTGCATGCACCCTCAATCTGCGATTTTAATGCGTCAGGACTTAGAGTGACGATACACTTACTGCGAAAGTAAGGGGTGATTGTTTCCTCTCCCTCCCCTCCAACACGAGAGTACTCTTCACAGGCAGATGTATACCATTTTAGATTATCCATTACATTAAGTTGTTGGGCAAGCGTTGCTTCCAATTTCCTTTTAATTTCGTTAGTAAAGACTAAAAATAGCGAGTCTTTTGAGGGAAAGACCTTCATGATTTTGACTATACCATTCAAAGCTTCTGAAAAATTACAGTGGTTGTAATCTTCATCGACCTCGAGATTCTCAATAGATTCCTGCTCTCTTGACTTTGAAACGTCGGCAACATTCCCCAGTGATGTTGCTCCTGTTGCAGTGCAGTTCTTTAGCCTGTCTCGTAATAGACTATCCCTCCGTGAAAATATTTCTCTGCATTTATCACACTCGAATGACTTCACCTCCCAACTATGTGAGGAAACATGTCGCTGTTAGCAGTCACTCCGACTAAAAACTTGTCCAACCTAATCACCCTTTTTAAGTCCACCCCCGTGTTGTAAACGTATATGACGTGCCAGGTTGGTAAGATCGGTAAAAGATTTTAAACAGTTCTTACATAAGAAAACAAAATTGTCTCCTTTAAGTCTGCACAAAAGGTTCACAGTCCAAGGGCGCTGTCTTTCAACTTGGCGCAACCACCGTAGATTTTCTGTACTCTAATAATCAGTGTTGTGTCGGTTAACTTTCTAATGATTCGTAAAGCTTGATTCATCAGAGAATAAAACTTTAAGAAAAGAGTTCCTATCTATTCTTACTTGTTTAGGTGCCCATTGACAGAATGCTATTCGATTGAGAAAATCTTCTCCGTGAAGCTCTTGGGATGCAACGACACGTGGTAATGATGAAATTTATGATGCTTCAATATTTTGAGCACACTACACTTGGATATTCCTAAATCAATAGAAATCGCACGAGAGCCTACATGAGGATTATTAGCTACTGCAGCTAGGACACTGACCTCATTATGTTAATCGGCGCACTGCTTGTCTCTGGGATGGACAAAATAAATAAATACAATATTTTATTTAATTCCTACCTATTTTGTTTTTATTTAGTTTTTTGCTGTTCGCGCTAAAATAAAGCTAAAACTAGCAAATCTCCTCCAAAAGACATTTTGGGTTATTTTTTTGATCCACTAAGGCTTCGCAAAGTTTAGCCGTTCAACCCGGGAACACCCAGTATATTAAATGTATAAAAATAGTGACTGTTTAGTAATTTATAAACAAAGTTTTGTTTTATTGATTTTATTTTCCATTTATTGTAGAAAAAATGGGTGCAAAATTCTTTTGGGCCCATGTGTAGCATTAGCGCGTACTGCTAATATGAAAATGTTACTACCCACCCCTAAACAAGCTAATATTCATAGACATCCTGCAATAAAATACTACCCACCCCTAAACAAGCTAATATGCATATACATCCTGCAATAGAAATACTACCTCAAAGTAATCTTGTTCTCATAGAAATCCAGCATTATTAAACATCACGATCTTACTATGTCAAATATAGGTGTTCTACTCACGCATATGTCTGCCGGAGTAGAGCTGCTTGCAAGTCCAGTCTCATCACCTCGAATGCTAGATTGAAGAGAAGTCCAAAAACGCTACAAATTGTGCAGAACCCTGGTGTTCCAACAGAGTGAGCTTGCAAGGCTCTGATTGGCCTGTGCAGTTCTAAGACAAGAACACTTATGTTCCTGGACATTTAGCTGGCCTATGTGACCTAACAAGCATAGCTCTACCTCTGCACGTCTGGCGTCTTGGTGTTGATGTTATGAAAATGAGTCGCATGAAACGGTTGAATTCAAGACAACTAGAATATGGTATAAGTAATAACAACAAGCAGCCTTCTAACCTGATGCTAGCGAATGACGTAATAACAAAGGACATCTCCCACCTTCCCTCCTTGCAACTAGACCTATATAACGAGGGCACAAAGAAAATATCGATGACCATTTTCATCAGCCACTTCCATGAGAATTCCTCTTTAGGACTAGGGCGGTATGTAGCCAGGATGGCTGATAATAATATCTTTGTTTAACTCTATAAAACTACATATTGCTGCGATGGGTTTTGATTTTCTTAAATACTTTGGTTTAGTTTGTTTATGGAAATCTGTCAGTGTAGGCATCGGTAATGTTTTGCTAAAAACTTTAATTTTAAAAGTAAATTCTGCTATGGAGCACTTAATGTTTCCTGTCACCACATGGGCCCTAATATCTTTTTTATTTTCTTGGTTTAAATAGGTAGCCACATTTTTTGGTTCTTTTTATGTTTGCAATATATAAGTAAAATATTACATTTTTTGCTTTTGTGGTTATCAATAATAATTTAAATTCTTTAAATTGAGTATGTTTCATTTATTAGTTATTTTGTAAACTTCTTTTCTTTGGAGTTAATGTTAAAGTAAATTATTTTGGATTAATATGGTTTTGACTTTAATATCCGCAGAGTCATTTAGGCAAATTTTATAAGTTTTCTAACGTAACTTTGTTTTTCTATTAGAAATTTAAGTGTGGGAATCTTAAATAATTCTTTAAAAAGTGGCGAGGGTTTGAGTTTAGTCGGGAAGTCAAAACTTTGTGCTTAACGTAAATATCTGGTGCGATATTTGAATTTCAATTTAGTCCCTAAATTTAAAACTATTTTGTCTGTTTTCACAGGTGTGAATCAGACGCGTTGTAAATCATTTAAAAGAGGCTCCTTAAGCTCTTTATGATCTTGTAAAATATTTAGGAGCTAAAACTTTAAGTAAATATCTGGTGCGATATTTAAATTTAAACTTTTTCCTTAAATTTAAAACTGATCTGTCTATATTCACAAGTGTGAATCTGACGCGTTGTAAATCATTTAAAAGAGGCTCATTAAGCTCTTTAGCATCTTGTAAAATATTTAGGAATTAAAACTTTAAGTAAATATCTGGTGCGATATTTGAAGTTAAATCTAGTCCCTAAATTTAAAACTATTTTGTCTGTATTCACAGGTGTGAATCAGACGCATTGTAAATCATTTAAAAGAGGCTCTTTAAGCTCTTTGCAATCTTTGCAATATTTAAAATGTAAACTTTTGATATTACTTTGTTTGATCTTAATTCACTGTGGTGAATTAGAAGCTTGTATATCATCAAGAAAGTTTTCTTTAAATAATAGCAACAATATTGTTTATTTCATTTGTCTCTTCTAGACAAGTTTATATAATTTATAATATAAATAATGATTTATTTGATATCCAACACACTTCAGTTTGACATGTAAGGCCATGAAACTTGTTTTAACATGTTTGTTACTATGAATAAATAATTCAAATATTTCTTAATTTTGCAAATGTTTCACCTCTCTTATTATTATTCCTGTAGAGATCGCTCACCTCCTTTTTAGTCTATTGGGGCCGTAACTAAATANGGGGGGGGGTACACATTGACGTAAAGACAAAGTTGAGACTGTCTATTAGGTTGTTTTTGCCTATTTTATGAATAGACAGATTAACCGTTGGAAACAGGAGGGCTTCCCATCGAAAATAATGTTAACATGAATTGGCTTTAAAAGTAATTTTAAGAGGTTTTCATGCCAAAACATATATACCATGATTAAAATGGTGATGGCTACAAAACCCCATCATAGCATAGTTGCCTGTTGAGGCCTTACGGCTATCTATAACCTCTTAATCATATTGACTTCTATTTATTTATCATTATCTAGATAAATAGGATTCGTGATAGTATAAACAATTGTTTCTAATATAAGAAAAGTAATATTTATTAACTATTAGGGTAATATAAATTATAATCATTATTGATATACATGCTACACAAATCGATGTTGAACAGCTTTTAAAATGGCGATGACACAATAAAATATAATATACCATTTAAAATTCACAAATACAATTTGAGAGGTTTTCTAACCAAGTATTGAATATATATAAAGTGATAAAAAAGGAAGAGTTTGGTTTATTCTGTACAGTACTTATAATTTAAAACGAAAAAGTTGAATGCATAAATTAGATAAATTGTATGGGTTTGAAGTATTTAAAATAAAAAAAACACTAAAGACATAAATTTTTTTCATCACCGCGTTTTACTACCCGTTCGAGCTATACGCTTACTTGATGATATTAATTAATAAGTTTTTTTCTATCGTATGGCACATTTGACCTGAATGGACTTTGACGTCCAGGTTAAATCACCCTATGAGTAGACTATTAGCCACGCTGGTGGCACAGAACATTGTCCAGGATACACCACAGGAGGTTGTCTAAACGTCGTACCCGCAATGAGATGATGTGATGATAGTTATTATGATTCTGTGGAGCCGGGGCGAGACTTAATCTAACTTAAGCCTAAATGACAAACCTTGGTGACCATTGGGATTATCTCCTAAAGGAAAAAATATCAAAGGTACCACCCGGGAATCTAACCTGGGATCCTGAAGCTCGTTACAAGGCGCACTGATCACTACACCATGGGGACGGTTATTGTTGAGGTAGTAATTATATATTGTAAAACAATTTAAATAGTTTAGTTAATTACAAAAAGATTTTGGTTGAAATTGTTAAAATGACATGAAACAAATTTTTTAAAAAATTCTTGGACAATGTGAGAGGTTATAATATAAATAGTTGAATGAAAAGTATATTTGATTAATTCGTACAAGTGAAGCCTAGAACGAACTAATAAAAAATTGTGCATTCAAGCATTTAATAATAATTTGCTGATTTTTTAATAAACCTCAAAACCTAGCCACAAAAAAATAATAAAAAAGAAGATAATCATGCAAAATGAGATACTGGAATTTGTAGACTCTATTACGTATCTGGGTCTAACTATTGACAAGCACCTATTATGGGACAGTCACATAAATAGTATAACAAAAAAACTAATTCCTATTGCAGGAGCAATAAGCCGACGTGCCTATGCAATATGAATTAACTAAGCCAGTAAAAAGAACTCCTTATTTTTCTTTGGTACACTCATAACTAATATATGATTAATATTTGGGGTTTTGCAACCAAATCGAGACTGAAAATACTATTTGAACTCCAAAATAGAATTATTAGATCGTCATATCAATTACCTGTCAGAGAATATAGAACTACCGAAATGTATAAATATCTGGATTTAATGCCTTTCGATAAATTGTTTATTTACGAAACAGGCATTCTTGCTCATAATATAAATAAAAATAAACTTAAAAGTACCCACAAATTAGAAATCACAGTCAGGTACATATCATGAATCTTTTAACTCTGTAAACTATGGAACGAATTCAACTTTAAATAAAATGACTATAATATGTAATGAAATTTGAACAGATATCTCTTATTTACTGGAAGTGACAAGTTTTAAAAACCATTACAAATTTTTTCTTTGCAAATAAACAATCTTAAACACAACATACCAAAATTATATAAAGTTATTGACTACCTCTCCTCTGTTTGTGGTTAAAATAGGCCTATAGTACTGTAAAATGTTTTACTTAAGTCTTATCCTATCTACTTGCCTTCAATCACAATAATTAATATATTAAATTTATCTCTTCTCAGTAAACATTTTAGAATCTATTATTATTTCTCTGAACATACCTAGGCCTACATGTATATATTTTTCATACTTAATTTAATTACTTATCTTTATTTATTATTTTTTCCTCACATTTCTTGATAAAATGTATTCACCAATATTATCACACATATTTTCAATTATAATTATAATTATAAGCTACGTTTTTTCAATAAACATTTTAGGATATATTTTATTATTTCCCTGAACATACCCACATGTCTTGTTTTTATTATTATAATATGCCAAACCCTTCCTTCACCTCTGACAAGATGTGTATTAACCACAACTTGTGAATGTGAGGAATGCCAGGCCTCCACCGTGGTTCGGATCCCACGTTAAACTGTAGGTCCTCCATTTCATCTCACAATCACCCTACCATTGCACATTAGCGTAAGTGCGTATAACCCGAACGGGTAGTAAGACGCGGTGCTAATAATAATAATAATATTATTATAATACTAGTTAATTTTCCTAAATTTTCATCTTTATCTCAAAGGAACTTTTCCTATTATTTATTTATTATTATTATTATTATTTTCTCATGTTCATTGATAAAATGTATTCAATGATATTGACATTCATATTTAAAAATTGAGGGGTTCGGGGCAAAAATACGATAACCCTAATTGATTTAGATGTGATTTTTTCACTATTTAAACTTCTATGAACTCTGTAAAACTAGCTATACAAAATAAAAAAAGTTTTCATTGATATTAGCTATCCTTAAGGTATTGACTGACTAAAAAATAACTCACAGTTCAAGATGTAACTACCAGAAATCACTTCTAAAATATTTGTTCATCCAATGAGGGTTTTCATGTTTTTGTCCCGACCTCAATTATCTAATCTGTCACATTGTACTGCTGTCTATTATGTTTAGTGTATTTTGCTATTTTTGTTTTACTTTTATTAATTTTCATGATCAAATGTTTGTAATGTCTTTTAAATCTTTTAAAATTTAAACCCATGTAAAATTTCATTGTTATAAATCCATAATCCTCTAAGCGAGCTCAAGCTCTTTGGATCATGTAATCAATTAATTATCAATAAAATAATAATATTAATATAGAATTCAGATAATTTGGAATAGTATAACAAAATATTATATTTGGCATATTACTTTAATTGAAATAAGTCAATACAAACAAACGTTGGAATGCAATGCTAAGATACAATTTGATTAAATAATTATTTATATGGTATGTATAAAATATTCAAAGGAATGATTGATGTGATTAGCACAGCAAATTTGGGGAAATGCTTCGGCCTTGCATGGCTGTTCAAACCAATTAAAATATATACACTAAGTCTAGGCCGAAATAACCCGGCATGTCCCACCGCACGCTATACAGGCCTGCGAGGGGCAAGGCGCCACTTTACAGCGGATAAGGGTGTCAACACAGGTTTCCCCGGCAACGGAGCAGGTCCTGCAGTTGTAGTTGTCTGTGGCTGTCAGGATTGGCAGACAGGAGAATCCTCTCTCGAGCTCTGGACTGTCGCAACGAGTCTGGTCCACACACAGATCAGCATCCACCCGGCATTGGCCATCGCAGTTAGTCGTGTTATATGTCGAACTAACTACGCACGCCATCGTCAACAGAAGGACAGACGTTCTATACATGACTGCTGCGAACATCAACATTCAACTCTTTAATCTGGTTCGTGACTATAAAAGCGTTAAGGGGGCCAAAATCACCTCAGAGCGTGTGTCTGAGGATCATTGTGAACGCACCTTGGTATGTTCGGAATGTGACTCTACACCGTGACCTGGATATGCCTACCATCAAGGACCACTTCCGGAAGCTGGCTCAGTCCTTCTACGACAAACTTCCCGGTACCACCAATCCTCTTATCCAGAGGCTTGGGAATTACGTAATCGACCCTGGAGGGTGCCATCAACGTTCCAAAGCCCTGCTCGGATAAGCGAGATGTGTCAACAGTGGTTTTGGAGGCTCTCACCCAGCCCCCCATAGAGTAGTGTCTCCGCACGTAGGCCTAACTCTAAAAACCTTTATTCGGTTTACCAATATACTTTTGTTTTTCCCCATAATATTAATATCATGCTTTTCTTTGTTTCAGTAACTTCGTGAAATGCAACAACCCGTCAGTTTAGTATCCGAAAACCATACGATGTGACCAATTGGTTGATACGTGTTAGAATTTGCTCTCGTGCTGCCCTTCAGGGTGCATTAGAGCATCCTTTATTGCGTCTGCGTCTGCAAATCACCTCTACAGTAAAACTTTGGATTGCGAGTAACTTGGTCTGCGAGTGTTTTGTAAGACGAACAAAAATTTTCAATACATTTTAACTTGATAAACGAGCGATATCTTGCAATACGAGTAGTACTGTGGTTACGCTTTGTCTGCCGAGCAGTGTCATTGGATAGGTTCTTTGTTAAAGTCGCCCAAAAAGAAAAATATTCCAGTGAGCCAACATATAGCAGTGATTCCGTTAGTGACAGTGAATGTCGTCCTAAAGAATAACCCACCTCCTCCTCTCATCTCTCTCGTCCACCTCACACCAGCCACCATTAGATTTAATAAATACATTTGTTTGCAGTACAGTTACATTTAAATAACGAAAATAAAAAAGGTATTAATCATCTTCAGATTAAATATGTTTGGGTTGTGGGACGAATCATCTTAGTTTTCATTATTTCTTATGGGGGAAATTCGCTTTGACATACGAGTGCTTTGTATTACGAACACGTTTACGAAACGAATTATGCTCGCAATCCAAGGTTTTATTATAATAACACATCAGGCCAGTAGCGTACGAAGGAAAGCGAAGTAGTAGGTGAGCTTGGGGGTGGTTTGGGGGGGGGGGAGGTAATTTTTTAACCATTATATACACCTAGAAGCTTTTTTTATTAGTATTTGTTAACTTTATCATTTATATTTTTTCTATTATAGACGTGATAATCTAACAAAATAATAAATCAATAAGCCTAAATTAAAGTTGGCTTAGCCGTCATAAAAATAATCCCCGATTATTTATGAAAGGTAAATGTATAGCCACTGTGCAACTCCTCGATGGAGCCACGTGTGAAACTGGGATATTTGGAACCTGCCGCAATCTTCAGAACTTAGACCTCTTCCTAGACTGCAAGGACATCAATTAGGACTACTAGGGAGGATGAACACAAGGATGTGTGGAGCTTGAAGTTTTCTTTGCTCTCAAGGTTTAACTGGTCACATCCCACCCATTTTATTTTCTCTTCGGATCTGCGTAGATCTCGGGGCATCCCCAAACTACAGTAGGGGGAGATCAAGCCTTTTCAAGCGCACCCCCCACCCCCACCCCGTGGGTACGCTACTGGATCAGGCATCTGTGGACGAGCTTTCGAGCTGTCATCTGTACACCATTTTGCCAGAGATAAGGAAACTTTCGGATATTTATGTGAACAATGTAAGCTAGAAGAAAACATGTAATATTTCTAATTTATTTTCAATCCTATGGACAATTATTATAGTCATTGACGCTAAAACAAAGAAAATTCCTAAATAACAAACAAGGCATTTCAAACAAAATAATGTATTTTAACTTCTTACGCACTCTGTGCTTAGTACTATACACTATTCGCTATTAGTTAGCATATGCTTTATGCATATATATAAATAAGCCCAGCCTGAGTTCAGAAGTTATATACGAGAAAGAGGGGTAACGTAGTTGTGGAATGGGGGGAGGGAGAACACACAAACACACACAGATTTACTCACAAAAGTGAAAACAGAAAATGAAAGCCACGCTTGAAACAATATAGTCCATTTCTACGGTAGCAATTAAAGGACACAATTATTTCCGAGCAAGGACAGAAGATAAACAACAGCAACATATCAATAAACAATTGATGCACACGCATTTAAAGAGAGGAGATAATTCGGTCGATATTCGAGCCTCGACTTCCCTTTCATCGTGAGTCTTACGTCGTATGCCACATGATAACCAGTGCGAGCGAGAAGGAAGGCTGACAGTAAATGTGTATTTCAAAAAAGGGGTATGGACCGTTGTGGGTGTTAACCTACCCCCCTCAGTAGACCCAACCGGGATTCTAACCCCTATCTTCCCGTCATCAGCAGGCTAGACTAACACGATAGTGACGCCTTAGACCATTCGGCCATTAAAGCGGGTGAAACAGTTGGTGATGGGATATTACACGTGTATGGTTCTCATTTAAAACATATTATTTAATACATTAGTCTGGATGTAGCTTATTGTATTTATTTAGATGTAGATTATATAACTTGCATTATGCACCAATGACTTTGGGGGTACAAAGCTAAAGATAGATTATATCTGGAGGCACACGAACAGACCCCAGGTTGAAAAATACTGGACTAGAACACCCGGCCGGGATTTGAAACTGGACCTCTGCGTCAATGCTGACCAAGTGCAATGCGAGTCTAAAGCCTAAGACGGCGAGACTACCGTTGAGGGTATCGCTCACTTTTAACGATCGTTGTGTCAGGAGATTGAATGTGATTTGAGGATAAATATGAGCATGAGTTTATCAATTTAGGCTTACTTAAGATTGAGATTCATTTAAAAAAACGCGATAACATATACAGTTCGATTCAAATAGGAAGAAACTTTTTTTGACAATTACAAAAATTACTAAAACAATATGTTTATTTATTTATTCAGTCTTAAAGTAATGAGATTTACTACTGTCTCTTTTGGTAGATATTATCAATACCTTCAAGATTGTTTGGTACAAAGCAAACTAGATCGGACACATCCGTAAGAGGAACTATCTTCTGTCCGACGTTAGAGAAGGAAAGGTCGAGGGAAAGAGGAGCTTAAGAAGGAGGAGGAGTCAAATATTGGAGGACTTGAAGGAAAGAAGAAAATTCTGGGAGCTGAAGGAGGAGGCAGAGGACAGGGCGCATTTGAGGTCTAAGTTCAGTGACAAAAGGAATGGACCTGTCGTGAGACAGAACACCTAAAAATAATAATAATAATAATAATAATAATAAAAACTAAACCAATCGTAAACTTGTTTGAATATTTATCGTGAAAATGTATGGATATTCTTTCTAAAAAGTTATTTCTACCATTTTTTACTATAGTTGGACGTTTAACTGCATCATAACACTATAGATAATATTTCATACGCCCTTTGGTACTTCTTTAGGTCACAAGTTGAAAGCTTTGTTTTATTTTCGTTTTTGTAGTACCTGTTATCTGATAAAAACACTGTACGTGTATATTTAATGTATCGCTACCTACTAGAGGCTTATCAAACAATGACAATATTCACCAAAGATTGTCACAGATAAAATAAACCAATAAAGATTAATTATTTTGACAAGTTTAAAATCGAACTTTGATTGCCCAACTAACTAGCTCGCATAGGTGTACAAACACTTTGAACAAGAAATAATGATGATTAATCAACATTCTTCGCGATAAACTATATTATATTTGTTTATGGTATACGGCGTGAGTGTTGGTTATGATGGATCATTATGACCTTGACTATTACTGAATCAAGAGAGTGACAAAAAAAACCAGAAACACTATTAACTATTTTTTTTAATTTATTTGAGGCCTTTAACATGCACTTTCTCGACCAACTGATTATATCCGTATACGAGAATTTCTATGAGCGAGAGCGAGAGTGTATTACAATTTTACGAGGTAACGTATTTCCATTTACCTTCTAGGGTTCTTTTAAATGCCACAATTGACATGGGACCGATGGTTTTAGTTGCACTCTGAAGGAAGTTGTGCTACGCATTTTTATCGCTCACAAAATATCGGTCGACTCCGGCTGGGTTTGGACCCACGATCATCGGGTCCTGAGGTTAACCCTTTTACCCCAAGACCCCCGAAGTCAACAACACACAAAAATTACATAAACATAATTTTTCTATAATAGACTTATTATTCCATTAAGTTGACAAAGGTTATTTGATTACTCAACTAAATACAAAAGAAAACCAACAATTAATTCGCATATCCTTCCAAAACCAACAGCGCCGTCGCGGGCTTCCTGGACAACAAACAAAAACAACATATGAAAAAAGAAAGTTTTATTTTTTTACTAACCAGGATCACTATTTATTTATCCTCAAGGATTTTTAACTTTTTTTTAGCACTGCATCTTACTACCTGTTCATACGCATATGTATGTATTAATTACGTTAATGAATTAGGGATGAGGAAGGTTGAATTTATAGGATGTGTACCCGCATTTGCGTGGAAGGAGGGTGTAAAACCATTTTGGAAAAAACATCCTCAGTACACCCGACCAGGATTCAAATCCCGATCTCCTTGTCTAATCTAACAGGAGAGTGACGCCTTAGTCCATGCAGCCACCGAAGTAGGTTTAACAATGTGAACAAAACATAACGATGGTCACGCGGTTTAATCCATCATTCTCGCTATGATCAAGATTGCCGGTGACGTAGAGGTTGAGGCTACTGAAGTAGTTTTCCGTGTCAACTATTATGAATTATAAGCAATGTTCTTCTACAAAATGAATTCAACTCTTAAAATCATTTTTCTTGTGACCATAGTAATATCCACCAGTCTTTAAAATTTTGATTCGATTCAACTTAATCTTGATATCAAAAAACTTTGAAGAAGTTTGCCCCGTGATGTTCATTAATCTGTATATACTGTACCGACTCTCAAGGTTGCAATTTGCAACAAAGTGAACCAAATCTACTTTTATCCACATAGTCTATTGTCTGAATAGGACGCTAATAGAACTTCCTGGCATCCCGGTCGTTTAATTGACATAAACAAAACTTGACAAAACTTTTTTTAACATATTATTTTGGTGATTTTATGTTAAAAAGATTCGTACTAACTACTTTTCATGTATGACTAATCATTAAAAATATAAAGATATTTTTATCTAGACTTTTATGTTGGTCCATTGATTCACAAATAAAATGTTACCATTTCTCGTCTAGTTAGAAATTCTTTTCCTAAAATTTGTTGTTGATTGTAATTTATATTTTTGAGTAAATATTATTTTTCTCTCAATTCTTTTGTCATTCTTATTAATTTTTTGCCAGTAGACTCACAAAAATACACCATTTATCATTAAGTTAGCTCCTTTACATAACAAAAATTTTCTATTAAAATATCGTTTTGTTTAAATACAGCTATTGTACATAAAAGAGTTTTGTATAAATTGTAGCTATTTACTAAACAACACAAATGAGGTGTGGGCGCACTTATTTATATTTATTTAATGGAGCAGATTTGAGAGGGTCACGGAGATGGGTAGATATATGATGTCCATACTAAACATAGACCTATATTACTTATAGACTGCTCATCTAATCTACCACCAACAGGACCTAGATGCTCTACAACCCACAACACTCTTGCCTTTAATGACGTTATGGTCACAAAGCGCCAAGTGTTGAATCCAGCTCACGGGGAGGAGCAATCTCTAGAAGTACGCAATAATCTGCATAGGTGCAACGGCTCAAATGACGTCATAGTCCCAGAAAAAACTTTTTTTTTAGCACAGCGTCTTACTACCGGTTTTGGTTATACGCTTATGTACTAATTACGCTAGTGGTTTTTGGGATTAGGAAGATTATATTTAAGGAATTGTACCCACGTTTGAGTATAGGGAGAGTGGAAAACCATTTTAGAAAAACGACCCTCTGTACACCCCACCGAGTATCGAACCTTGATCTCCCCGTCATCGGCAGTCTAGACTACTACAAGAGTAGCGCAGCCACCGAAGCTGGTCCAGGTAAAACCAAATGTGGATCACGTCTGGCACAGGAGAAGGGGCTAGGTATACACAGTCTACGGGTAATGGGTCTAATTATTTTACTCCTCCACCTAATTACGCTAGATAGTTCTAGTTGCTTATGAACAATCGGTATTTTAAAAACTACTACGGGCAGTAATTTTTTTAAAAAAAGTGATTTAATTACGGGCCAAACTCATGCTACGTTCCTTAAAATTGTTATTTTTGCCTTGTTTTATTTTATTAAACGCGTATTTAAGGTAATTATTACAAGCAAACCAGTGTGAAGCTCTATGTTACGAATGTCTCTCTCTACCTGTTAGAGAAATGTACGAACCTTCCCACAGCTGTGTTCGAGCACTGAAGGAGAAAGTTGAATGTCAGCTGACGGTAGTCGCAATGACTTTCGGTCTTCGTCCCACCGCTCTTATACTAATACTGGCTCGTTGACGAGTTGTACAAACGTGCTGATCTGCTGACCACTCCACATTGTTACTCAGGAGAGGACAGCGGAGTAATCAGCTGTGCTCGTGAATTGGGAACATTTCGGCGCGAACCACAAAGGATTCGATAGCGTGTGTCAAAGATACTAGTGTGTGTCAGAGTCAATGAGAAGTGACTTAATATATCTGCCTGCATGAGCCATTGTCGACTGACGTAAATCTTAAAGGTGCGTGACATGTGTAGAGGCGGTCGACAGTGTTAAATACATTGTCTAGTGGCTGAAGTTGCTTTGGCAACGAAACAAATTCACATCACAGCTGCCTGACATTAAAAAAAGGTAATCTATACACACTAATTTTTGATATATGAGTAGTGCTAGGCGGACTAAGTGAATAGGGCTCATATAGTCTGATTTTACTGGTGACGGTGGAGGTTGGGGTCCGAATGTCAGCCACATATATTTAGGGTGATTTTTTCTAAATGATTTCCCACTCTCCTTCCACGCAGATACGGGTACATTCCCTCTAAGTTCTACCTTTCTCTTCCCTACCCCATTAAAATAATTAAAATACGTACAACCCGGACGGCTAGTAAGACGCGGGGGAAAGAAGTGAGTCAAATATTTAACTAAATAACTGTTTTATTATAATTTTGAAGAAGCCTGACATCAAAACTATCGACCACAAGAACACACCATTTGTTAATTAGTAATTATTTGTGTGTGTAACCAATTATGTCAAATAAAATTAAAAGTTATTTTGTTAATATGTAAAATATTTTATCTAGAGATTAAAATGTTTATCTATATTATCTCTTGATTGGTATGTAGCCTGTAGTCCATATTTATTACGAATGTACAGTACATATCTGATAGCTAGAAAAGGTTATTAGATCTACTTTGAGATATTCATTCATATGCAACTATCACATTTGATATATATTATCAATACCTAGCAAATAACACTATTTATATTATAGTTACCAATATTACCAGCAAGAAATAAGTTTGTATTTTCTAAAAGGTATTCTAAATGCCCATTCATAAGAATATCAAACCGATTTCGGTGGTCTTGGGGTAAAGTTCTCGCCTCAGGACCTGATGTTAGTTCGTTCAAACCCAGTTGCCGTTGACAGATTTTTCCTGAGCGGTAAAAATCCGTAGCATAACTTCCTTCGGATGGGAATTAAAGCCATCGGTCCCATGTCGATTATGGAATATAAAATATCCCTGGAAAGTATGTGAAAATGCCTTTACTGACCAAATTTGTAGGTTTTTTCATGCTCTCTCATAGAAATTCAATGTAGCAGGAAATAGGTAACCACAACACTTCCTGACCTCTCATAGTAAATATGACTTCTACCAGATAGTGCGGGCACCACTAACCAGCAGAAGGTCTGAGTGTATATGTGTGTATTCCTAGTTCCGGATAATAGAAATCACAGCAAAACAGCCTTCAGGTTGATGATTTAAGAAGAAGAGAAGAAACCAACGTACAATATATATATATANTATATATATATATATATATATAGCTGATTTACAGCATTTTTACAACTTGTAGCTTAATCTTAGAACATAACAAGCGATTTCATTTGTCAAAGAGCTCTATAAAAGAATATATATATATATATATATATATATATATGCTAATAGCTTAGAAACCATTGGTTTTATAAAAACATATTCCAAACAAAATATTTTATTTTTTAATAGTACTACAAATTTACAATAGTTTAAGTTATTTAGTATCTCAAATATTTGTAAAGATATGATCAAAGTTGGAAATGTTTGGCTATATAAAGTGCCCTCAAAGCCATTTTTTTTGGGGGAAAATGAGAGTTTCCATGATTTTTTTTATCTTCTTGCCCTTCAAAACTACTGTTAATTTTAGGGTTGGATAGCTAATTCAAAAAAAATCCCTCGGGGGAACCCCATGACAACCCTGAATACCAAGTTTTAGTCCGATCGGTTCTAGGGCAAGATACAAAAGACGGACAGACGGCATCTTAAAAACAACTTTTTCAATTTAAGGAGGTCATGATCTTTTTGAGTTCTATTATTTTAACGATCACGAGGAGTTGAGCGATAATAAAATGTTCATGATGAAAAGTGCTTATTATATGTACAATTGTATGGTACTAAAAATTAATAATTCATCAAATATGAATATATATTTTGATTAAAAAACTTTTTGAATCAGCACATCAATTTCCTTTGGAATTAGCCAGTTATCTCTCAGAGGTATGAAAAAATTTGTTTTTTGGTCGGCTTGGGTAGTAATTAATTAATAACAATCAAAGCTATCCTTGAATTGTTGAGGTTTTGATGAGAGATTCTACTTACTGTACTTTGTACGACTAGGAAGTAGAAAGTATAGTCGATCCGCCGGTTAAAGAACCTTTTCTTAAAGTCCAAGCAAATAATCAGACCTACTCTGTTGTAGTCTTACACCACAGGGTGTGTTCTGAAACACTCGTATTTGACAGAAGGTGTCATTTCGATGGAACCCTGAATAGAGAGAACATTGCTTAGGGTAGACTGTTCGATAGTCATTTTTTCATATTCGCTAATGAGTTTTATTTTATTTTAATTTATTTGAGTACTTTCTGAACCAACTGATTATCAGCACAAGATAATCTCTTTGAGCGAGAGTGAAAGGGCCTACCAATTTTTCCGGGAAAGGTATTTTCACATCCCTTCCAGGATTATTTTACAAGCCACAATCGATATGGGATCGAGAGCTTTACTTCCCCTCCGAAGGAGGTTGTGCTACGGATTAATATCGCACAAGAAAAATCCGTTAACCTCAGCCTGATGTGAACCCACGAACATCAGGCCATGAGGCACGCACGCACTTCACCCCAAGACCATCGAGGTCGACTAAAAAGCTATTCAAGCCACAGTCAGGATCAACCTGAGACCTTCAAATCAGACGACTGCGGGGTTTCAAATAAATAATTAGGAGACTAAGTCGAGAATATAAAATTGTGTGGGGTAAAGAGGGGGTAAGTTCCGCAAATTCTTCCCAGAAACGTCATAACTGTATATTCTCGTCACAGCAACACCAAGAGAATGATATAGAAACTGTTCCGGCAGGTGAACAAAGAGTGGAGTAAGGGGGTCGGATCCGACCTGAAATTTCAACTATTACCGAGTTTAATTATAATCCTAAAATCCATATTCATATTTTCATTATTTATATGAAAAGTGAAAATATACAACTAACGATTGTAAACTATCATCACTGAACAAGGAGATTAAGGTCTTATTTTAACTCGACCACCTGGTATTTCATTAGTCTTTATTCCACGATGACTGTCAAATGTGTGGGACAATTTTCATTAAATTTGACAGGGCTATTATTTGAACCCGGGACAAATGACGTATGTGTAATATAAATGGTTATATTTATCATAAAGTCTTGATTTTCAAAACTGAGACACTATTATAGCACGTGCGTGCTACACAGGCGTATATCAAGTTTGCGCCAAGTGTTTAACACTTCATATTAAAAAAAATATATATTACATAGTTTTGATCAACCAATAGGGGAAACTAGCCTAAAATAACATACTTGGGTAGAATGACATGGCAGCCTTTTCTTACAAGTGTTAATGCTTTTTTAACAACTGAAGGATATTGAATTAGTACTTCTTAATTATAATTATTTAAACTCTGTAAATGGCTGACGTGCAGAAGGTATTTCAGACGTTATTGAACAAAAGGTGAAAATGTGCTTAGTTAAATATATTCTGTGTTCTCTTTCGTTGCCAACAAACATACTAAAGAATAATTTCGTTGTAGCCCTGACCAGTGTTACTTAAAGTGTATTAAGCTGTACTTTTGGCATAGAATGAACTATAATAAATTGATTTTGCTTGGTTTATTATTTTATTATTTCATAGACTGTGATTTAGGTTAAAATGGCATAGGTACCACTTTTAGGAGTAATATAAGATAGTGTATCATTTTACCCTATAAGATGTCTTAATTACTTAAGTCATTATTATTCTAGTGAAAATTGGGCCAAAATTAGGACTAATAACGATTTTGAAAATGCCCGCCTCGGTGGCGTAGTTAACTAACACGCTAGCTTCGTGTTGAGCTAGACTTCCGAGGACGGGGAGATCGAGGTTCAAATCTCAGTCGGGTGAACTGGGGGGTGTTTTTTCCTAAACAATTTCCCACTCTCCCTCCACGCCAATGCGGGTTCACTTCCTCTAAATTCAACCTTCCTAATTCCTAATCCACTAGCGTATTTAGTACTTAAGCGTATAACCCGAATGAGTTGTAAGACGCGGTGCTAAATAAGTTAAGATTCTGAAAATGATTCTTGTACATTCTCATAAAACTAAGTATACTTCTCTAGAAACAAACCCAACTTTGCAATAAATTTCTTTGGACCATATTCCTACAATTCCTTCAGAACAGACAAATCTTATCAAATGAAAACAGACTCATGGATTGTTAGGCCTCCTTAAGAGCAGTCAGAACATGATACAACCTGAGGAATTAAATCAACTGAAGACAATAGCATTGATGATCGAGAGATGTCGTCAATGACAAAGTTTGATCCGGCAAAGATCGTGGCAGAGGTGGGACAAACATTTTGTCTTTCACATAACCTCCATTAATCCCGGTGGCCATCTGCCCCATACTACATCGTCGGCACATGCACAACCGAGCCATCTTCCAGGGAGATGTCTGTTCAGGTGTTTCCGTACAGACAAGTGTAAGTGAGGCGGTGCCCCATCTTGTTGGAAGATGTATTCCTTTGAATCTTCTTCCAATTGAAGCAGAAGCCACAAGGTAAGCATGCTGAGGTAGGAATGACCTGTGATGGTTTTTTCGATGAAAAAGAAGGGTCTGTAAACCTCCTCCCTCGACATGGTACAGAACACATTCCCTTTGGGAGAATCTCTCACATGCTCGATGGTGACTTACCGCTCCCCAGGCCCGCACATTGTGCTGATTCACTTTGTCATTCGTGTGCGGATCGAATGCGGATTATTTGTAAAAAAAAACTACTAGAGTTTCTGTATCGACTGAAAATGGTTTCAAGTTAATCGGGTGCACCGTTCCGTTTTTATGAATTTTAGAATGTGTAAAGATCATTTGTGCTCACCCTATGTAGCCAAGAGGAAAAGGATGAGGAAGGTGAATTATGCCAATGCTTCGTAACAACAACTATAGAAGGTGTGTCTCTATTTCTCTTGTTTTCAAATATGGTGCAAATGAAGCCGAACTCCTTGTGAGGTTTGAGCGAGCTGAGTTTGGGAGCTCCTGTCACTCAGCAAGCTACAGTCTGATTTTCAAAGGAAGACACTTTTTAACAGTTAACAAATGTACTTAAACAATGTTCACGTATTAATACGTCAGGTTATGTGATCTGAAGCTGTTAATATTGATAGAGCATGTTAATACCTTTAAAATAACACTTTTTTTACATCCATTACTGTTTCTCGCCTGTAGCCTGAGTCAGTTTTTTATTCAAACCCTATATATTTTTCACTACCGGCTCGCTAGGCCTGTCGTAGCTTCATATGTCTTTTAATCTATATTAAGACTAGGATATGCACACCATAGAGTCCCTGGCCGTTAATTTATTAATGTGAAAGTGTATTTTCATCAATGATACATTTTTGGACATGCCGGGAATTAAACTCGGGACCCTTTGATCAGTAGGCAGACAAGCTACCGATTGAGCTAGGGTCTGGAACATAACATAATACTAAGAGTCTAATAAAATAATAACAATGTTGACAGAACTTTTTTTTTGTTTTATACAAACGTTTATTCAGACCTGTAGCCTATTATAGGCCACACTGCGTCCGAAAAGCCTGCAAAGTGCAAAGCTATGTAATCATGCTGTGCCAAGAAAAGCTTGCAAAGTACGAGACTATGTAATCATGCTGTGCCCAGAAAAGTTTGCAAAATACGAGGCTATTTAATCATGGTGTGCCCAGAAAAGCTTGCAAAGTACGAGACTATGTTAATCATGCTTTGCCCAGAAAATCCTACAAAGTACGAGACTATTTAATCATGGTGTGCCCAGAAAAGCTTGCAAAGTACGAGACTATGTAATCATGCTTTGCCCAGAAAATCTTGCAAAATACGAGACTATTTAATCATGGTGTGCCCAGAAAATCTTGCAAAGTACGAGACTATGTAATCATGCTGTGTCCAGAGATGTAGTAGTGAGGCTATAGTCATGCTGCATCCAGAAAAACTAACCACATGCGAGATTAACTCTGATTCACATTGTATGATCCAAGTGTAAGAGTAATCAGCTAAGTTTCGTTTTGTTTCTTGTTCAGATCTAGCGCATGCGTGGTTTGTATACCATTAATATCGCTGTCCACCTGCTTACTCAATATTGAAAAACCACCACTTACCGGTGACATAATATCAGCCAAGGCAAGGTGTAAGACTTTTTTTTATCTTGAAAGCCATTAGTGAAGTTGTTGACCCACTTCTTGCACTTTAATGCCAACAAAATATGGTCAGGTATGGCTTGACACTAAAGAACAGGTCGAGAACAACAAATAGGAGTCGGTTCTACATGAGGAACTGAACATTTTTTAAATAAGAATAATTATATTTTAATATAATTGTGAATGCATGTTTTAAGATGTGAATGGAGGCCTGAACATTTTAGAGAGTAGACTTACTTCCTATGTTTTGGTAAATGTTATGAAGTGGCCGAATGGTCTAAGTCAGCGGTTCCAAAACTTTCTCGACTCGCGAAACCCCTTCCACAAATATCTGAGTTACACGAACCCCCTGATAAATATCCATTGCCACGCATTAATTTTTTACAAAAATTTTATGAAATTTAGTTATTAATTGTAATCAAATTGTTTAATATCTTCAAATTAACCTATTATAGCTTCAGTAGGTACTTTGGAATACCCCACCAAATATTATGGAATAATATTGAAACTACTTAAGTCAAATAATTATACATTTATTTAAAACATTAAAACTGAAATTAAATAAGAAAAGAACTGTAGTAACATTTTCTTATCTTTACTGTCACAATATTTATCACATTTCACATGTTTCTTTAAAGTGGTACTGGAAATTGCTGCTTTTTCATAACTTAAATAGCCTCCTTTAATCACAAAACTCCATGCTAATCTAAGTTTCAAAATTGTTTACAAGTTTTAACAGTTACTCATCTCTTCACGTGACTTAGTGAGAAGGGTGCTCTTGCTTTGGGTGGAACAGAGCTTTAAAGTCAGAAACCACAGAAGATAAATAAAGTCTCAAGTCACTTTCAGCACTGAGCCTGTTTCTGTATTTATTTTTTAAATAGGCATATGAAGAAAAAATTTCTCACTCAAATACGTAGAAGAAAATGGTAACAAAGCTTTAGGGCCGGTCTTATGACTCCTGGATAAATATGAATCTGGTAGATAAATATTTCTATCTGACGGATAAGTTAAAAGTGCGTCTTGTGACTGCAAGATAGCATTTATCTGCCAGATAAAATGTATTTATCCATCACATTTTTATCGGGAGATTTAAGTACTCGATAACTTTTATCTGAAAGTTAAAATGGTTATTGCCATAGTGACGCGTTGTTTTTAATGAGGTTTTGCCTATCAGAATCTGTTTTTAGGTTAAAATCTTGGTTCACATGTTTAAAAAGCACAGGCCTGGGCTTTAACTATATAAAGTTAGAACATTTAATTCACACTTTTATATAAACTGACAAGCTATATGTAGAGTTATATTTATATAATAACAAATTAGGTATCAAAATGTGAGTACAATAAATGAAATTTTGTAAACGTTGTACCCAACTATTGACCACATTTTGGCAGACACCGAAATTAGTAC
>CABFWO010002041.1:115466-139908 GCA_902155825.1 Timema genevievae | reverse complement strand
AATCATTGAATCAATATTTATAGCTTATATTTATACACTTATTAAAATAATACAATAAAATTTTGATGGTCGAATGACCTTAAAGTCGATTATTATTATTATTATTATTATTATACATTTTTACGCGGCCCCGGGTGTGTAGGTAAATACAGTAGGTATAAAAAAAACTATTTGCTGATAACAAATAATAATAAAAACAAATTTAAAACAATTCTTTGAAATACATATTATTTTACCATTTATTAAAAACTAAATCAAATTTGCATACTAATGAAATAGAGGTGCTTGTTTATTTTTACATAAATAATTAAATCTTGGCTAAATATTTGCTACAACAGGACTTAGAACAACTTCAACATTTTTCAAAGTTGATCGATATTTTGATTTTATAATCGTCATTGCTGAGAAAGTCGCTTCGTATAAATACGTAATACAAAATGATAAAAGTATGTTTAGGGCCATTTCAGGAATTGTTTGAAATTCTGTCCTAATCCCAAGCCAAAATTCATTTAACGATTTTTTTTTAGGAAACTTAAGTTTTAATACCTCCGTAAATTCTTGAACTTTTAACGGCAGATGACTTACGGGTTTGATTTCAATGGAGTATGGCTTATGAACCCTACATACAGTAGGCCCATGGCTTCTTTGCTGCTGACTGACAGCTCACAGCTGACGGCTTTGAAAAGCTAGCACACCAAATTATGTATCCCTACGCCGAACTATATGATCTGCAAAAAATATGTGTTTAGCAGCTGTCACTTCTGACAGTCAAAATTTAGGTATATACCTAAATGTTGAGTGTCAGAAGTCAGCTGTGAACTGTCAGTCAGCACCAAAGAAGCCATGTGGCCACTGTAGTTTATTATAATCAAAATTTGAAGGGAAGTATTTTTCAAACTGTTTCTCCAGGCACTTCAGATGATCAATTATAACTCTTGCAATTAAATCACTGAAGTTACAACAAGGGCAAGCGCTACCAGAAACACCTAAGATTAATTACGTGTTTGATTGTGAATTAATTTTTGGTCGTTGCCAGTCCAGAAACCTTTTACTGTTAAAAATATTTTCGCAACCTTTGCATTCAGTTACGCAACCCCATATGAGGTCGCGACCCACAGTTTAAGCAACCCTGCTTAGCGGAGTAGCTGCAGTTCAGATGTCTTCTGGGGATTTATTGTATTTATTTCCAATTAATATAGACTATGAAGAGGCCAATCCACCTTTTTACAATTTCTTGTGGTTGAGTTGATGTTGCCCAATCACCGGCCTCAAAAATGGCATAAAAAACCAATTTTTATTTCCTTTTTTCTACAATATTGTTTATTTCAACTATGACAAATATTTGTTAACATTCTTTTGTAACTTTATTAAGCATGTCCTTGAGGGTAAAAATAGTGGTGAATATTTATACAGACTGTTAAAAGTAGGGAGTCGAACCGGAACGGATAGCCGAAATTAAGTTAATTTTAAGGAACAGGAGCCCAAAAAATAAGTTACTTAAGAACCAGAACCTCAATTGGAATATATATACAGTTTAATAAAGGTTCTAACTTTTTACAATAAATCATTTATAATTACATTTTATGCTCCTCTTTGTGAAACTTAATTTTATTTTGAAAATAATAATTCTCCCTTTTCTCAGTAATTTTTGTGAGAGTAGGATGCATTTGTTTTCATAGAAAATTATAAAAGTATCAATGAGCGCTTAGACGTAAGCACTATTAGGCTAGGAGCTTAGTAAGATGCATTTAACTTACTGTTAGCAAATATGTTAAACATGTGCATGTGCAAACATGTTCAACATGTGCAAACATACAAATTTAGTGAAATATTGCTTCGGTAAAAACATATAGTTTAATTTTCTTCACATAGTGATATCAACAGTTGCTAAATATGTCATGACCATGGCGGCATTAGATGACAAACTTTTTAAATGAAGAGAAAAGGTTGTCATTAAATTCCAGAACACCCTTGACAAATATTCAACAACTGTTGATATCACCATGTGAAGAAAATTAAACTCTATGATTGTACTGGAGAAATATTTAATATATTTTGACCAAAAAAAGTTTGTATACAAAATATACAAAGCCACTTACATTGTCTGGCGTCCCCCACATCCCCACATGTTGTTGGAGGGCTAAGGGATGGGGCTGGGGCCAAATTGTCAATATCTTCACTCATCCTTCAAATTTCAAGTAAAAAGTTGTCCAAAGTTTGTGTTCATTGTATGTAGTTCTGACGTGTTTTTATAGTTTTGTTAATAATTCATTATTTGAATTATTTGATAAATGGGGTGAAATAAATACTATCCAGCGCGGAATTTCTTTAAATGACTTAAAGTGACAGATCAAGATGGTTGTAGGTAAATTACATTAAGTCTATAAATTGCAGACGTGTAAACTCATTTATTATTTTAGTGTGTCTACAAATAAAGGATTTCAAGAAGTACTAACATTTTAAATTTAAAATGTTCTTATACGTTTTTTATATATTAATTTTAAAATAAAGTAAAATTATTTAAAAAACTCTTTGGCGTCATCCCGCCATCGAGCCATAACCGACCGAGCGGACGCCGTCTTTTGGCGAAGATAGTGCCAATTTATGCAAATAGAGGTTGTCCTTTGGTCAGCACAATGAACCCTCTGTCCGCTAATCTCAGTTTTCTAGACCTGAGCCGCTACTTCATTCAAGTATTTCCTCATTTGTCCTCATGAGGTTGAATTTGATCCCGTTCCAGACCCACTGATAAACATAAATCTGGAAGCGTTGAGGATTGAACCCAGGACCTCTGTTCTGTAGCTAGGAACTCTGACCACTAGATCATAGAGGCAGTCTTTTTTTTATTTGTTAAAGTTTTGACAAATAAAAATAAAATGATCTCCTGCTCAAATGGACCGTTATAAATATATTGTGCTCCTTTGTAGTAAATTATATTTTAATATTATATTATGTTTACAATATTTTAATGGTACCAAAACTAGTAGCCTTTATATACATTATTAAGAACCAGCACCAGAACCTAATTAATAACCTAAAAGAACAGCAACTTTTATTTTTCTAGAACCAAAATCCTTAAACTTTGGTTTGGAGAACCGTAACAGGAACCAGAACCTATTAAGTATTTTGAATCGACTCACTTGGGAAAAGTGAAACCTTTGGTCCGTTCATAAAAACGTTCTAAGGGAATGTGTAAATCAAATGTGATATGCCGGAAGAGAACAAGGCTAATAAATAAATAAACATACATAAAGCAAAGACATTGAGGGGGAAAAGCATCTTCTCTAATGATTTCATTTTTTTAGAGGTCTACCATGAAAGAAAAGTGAAGAAGTAAAAGGACAAATTATCTCTTAATCAAAGTTAGATGTGGTGTATAATATTTAAGGTACATATGAATATTTCTGTATTTTGACTATAAATAGAACCCGGCATATTATCTCAGTCGGTAGCGTATGTCTCCTGAGCTAAATGTCCCGGTTCGATTCCTGGCATGACCGAAAACTTGCTCATTGGTATAGTGTAGGTTTCCCCTTTCACAATGTTGAATTTACGGGCGGGGGCTGGATGTTGTGTTTGTTCTAGATTTAGGTTAGTTTGTAAGTCATGTACTTATATAATCAGTCGGTTCAGAAAGTGAACGTTAAATACCTCAAATAAATTAAAAATGAAATTACTACAAATAAAAATGAGCAACATCCTATCTAATAAAATCAAATAAAAACAACTTATTTTTGGTTGCTTAAGATGGCTAAAATAATCTATAAAATTAAAAGTTGAGTTAAAATTAAAATACAAACTAAAATTAAACTTAAAAGAGTTTATATGCATTGGAAAGAGTAGTAATTTTTTTTCCTTCCGAACCAGTTTTACAATATAAAAACATTGTATACCCTGCTCTGTCATCTTCTAATAGTCACATTGTATACCCTGCTATGTCCTCTGACCTCCCAAGAGTCACATTGTATACCCTGCTATGTCCTCTGACCTCCCAAGAGTCACAGGGAGTTTTGGATTGAATGTACCGCAACTCGTGGAGAAGAGCTGTTTTACCGCCAAGCCGCTCTCTGTCCTGGTTAGATAAGAGCGTACAGGTCTGGTAGGGGGAACACAAGAGAGTGGTTTCTGTTGCTGCAGGACTTATCGTCTGGGTCAAAGTTGTTAGCCTGCCATAGTCTCTTTCTATCAGCGAGTTTATTTCCTAGGTACAAGCAGGTATCTTCTCTGTGTTTACATCTCGATAAGAAACCTAAACACTAGCTTCAAACACTTAAGAACCTTTATTTCCGTTTTTGGGAGTGGTAAAAAGTAATTATGAATATTTCGTTTGGTGAAAAATGACAACTTGGACACGGGAATCGAACCCGTGACCTTTGGCTTTGCGCTCCACCACTGAGCCTTCCTAGTTCGCCTCGTGTCCAGAGCCATCTTTCACTAGTTGTTGTATTATTGGGTCTGTGAGTGGTAACCATCGCACATCACTTTGTGATACACATTAATTCATTATAACTCTTATCACGTCGTAAGTACAGATACAAGTTTTCCTTCTATTTAGCGGAAAAGAACGTATTCGAGATATCCCAAATTTTAAAGTATTTTTTCATCTTATTTTTGTTTAGACCAGACACATTATCAGATGACAGCAAAGCAATAACTTGAATATAGTTCTCTTCACGCAATCAAGTATCTACTTCAGCGCTTGGTGGTTGAATGTGTCACTAACGGATAGTTATCTGTCTGCTGGGAACCGGATAATGTGTTGATGCTGCAATAAAAGTCAAAGTATCTACCAATACATCCCACTCCCCTGAGAATCAATGAGCTGGAAAATTTAGCGAAAAATATTCATTTATAGTTGTCGTCGGTTCGAATCCAGGCCAGTGCATTGAGAGAGGTTTTCCACATGCGACTTTTCCTATGGTTTTCTCGTCCTCTCTCCACGCTAGTGCGATACACTTAATCGAGGATACTCTCACTTCATGTTGATCCTTTTGTTTAGATCGTTTATTATGATTTTTTTTGTGTTAAACCTGGCTAATATTAATCAAACCAAATTAGCTAAATTTAATCGTAAATAATTGAATTTTACCCCCTCACAACGTGTGGGAGCTCAGGTTTTTTGCGGTCGCCACGCACCTGTAAAACCGCGAGAACCGGAAAAACACAGGGAAGTTAAAAAAAATACAAATAAATCCTGGAATATTTGCGAATTTGGGACATTAAACTGCAATCTTTAAATTGCAGGCCGTTGCATAGAAGAGAAAGTAAATTGAAGAAATGAGCACCCTGATTCAGTGCACATCTTATCTCAGCACCCCACTATCCTGATTCCCTCTCTCTTTCCCCCTCGCCTAGCAACTGTGTTAGTTTCTTCAACAGGGTCAAATAATCTCTACTACCGTACTCTCTGAATTGTTTGGGGAAATGTGTGCTCCTTCCGGGGAAAAAAACCCCTGGTGATCACAATGAATTTTGTTCTAAGAAAATAGTGTTAATCTTGGTTTTGCTTTTATTTAAATACGTTTTAACGCAAGACCATTAAGGACTTCAACCAAAACATTCTGCTGGCGAGAGGATGGAAAACCTCAATGGGGGGCGATAAATATTGTGGAGTTGGTTGAAAAATAATTTGGTTAAGGAGGTTCATCCTGGTTAATTAACCGTGCGGTGAAAGCTTCTTATTTGGTAAATTTAGCCATTCACTAAGAAAGTACTTTTCTCGGACCGTCTTAAAAACAACTATTTAAACATACAATGATTATCTGGAGGCGATTGTTTTATATCCACCGCTTGGCATTTCGTCTTGTCCGGTGACCGGATGTTTGTTCCGTAACTACTGCCAAATTTGTGGATCAATTTTAACAAACTTTGGTATTGTTTGAACTTAGGCCAAACGACTTATTTATTCAGTTTAGAAGGCGCAGTTTCGATTATTAACTCTCCAAGTGACTTGGATTATAATTCTAAGCATTCGATCAAAAACTTTGAAAGTGTTTTTTTAACAATATAAAAGACTGACGTCTTAAACCGAACGTTCTTTCTCTAAGAATATAATTTACTTTTGAATATAATATTTATTTATCTTTTATTTATCTTTTATTTATCTTTTATTTTATTTTATCAAGTAAACATATCAACTTCAAATAGAAGGCTAAATTACACGAGATATTTCAACTTGAAGTCCAAGACTGTAGTGATAATATGAACACGACACAATGCTTAACACGATGCACATAATGTTTTAATACCTAATAACTTTTTAATGTGATTATGTAATCTTATTATTAATTGTTATTTTAATTCATACTACTCCAGTCTATTCAGATAAATAAAATATGTATATCAGGAGAGTATCCAGGAATTTTTTCAGGGGAAGGAAAAGAAATCAAATTTCGACAGAGATACATAAACATCTAGGTTTTGGTTGGACGTAAGAACAATTTGATTACAAATTTTATGTCATGTATCAGATTTTATATTTAACTAAATAGCACATGGTAGGTTATGGTAGGTTTATTTGGGGGAGGGGTCACACCCTCACACCCTGGCTTCGGCCCTTTTGTATTTTTATGTGTTTGTGGCCCCGTTTGTTTCACAATAATTTCAAAAATGGTGGTCGTGTTATCGTCACGTCAAACAGAACTACTAGGTTCGATGCTAGGCAACGTTTTTAATTAGAAAAGGCCAAGGGAATACGATCCTCCTCACTTTCCTTTCTAGATAAAACTGACGCACAACAAATATTAACTGTTCTAAGAGATATCTTAGCTATATTTTCAATTTGTTTTCATAAACATTCGACTGGTTGAACCGAAGCAAAGAAACCTGTGGCAATGAAACTCGGAAGCCGTGACCTTATTACCTGATTTAGTTTCATAATATAAAAAAGTTGTCCGTCTCATCACACCGCTGTAATAAATTACGTGTGAAAGTTCTTGTCTGTCTTCGCGTGAGAACGCGGCGGGCGCGTAAATATGTATCACCGCTGTCTCGCTATACGCGTCTAGTTGGGATTAGAACCCCGACCTCACCGTCAACGGCAAACTAGACTAAATGAGCTTTGCATTTATACCGCGAGCTCACAGGGGCAGTCAAATAATCAATCGTCATATCCACGATGAAGACTTGTTGGAGTCACACAAACAATCGTCATATCCACGGTGAAGACTGTTGGAGTCACACAAACAATTGTCATATCCACGGTGAAGACTGTTAGTCACACAAACAATCGTCATATCCACGATGAAGACTTTTTTGAGTCACAAAAACAATCGTCATATCCACGGTGAAGACTGTTAGTCACACAAACAATCGTTATATCCACGATGAAGACTGTTGGAGTCACACAAAGCTGAGCTCTGACATGGACTCGGAAGGCTTCATCGCGCCGTGGTTATATTTTTTCCGCATTCCGCGTCACAAATCTTAAAATGGAGAGAGTTAATTTTTTGTATTTAATTAGCGCGCCTTATAGGAATGTCGACGTGACATCCGGCGTACAAAGCGAGTTACTTGTGTTGTTTCCACTTTGGGATTGTTAGATGATGTTCACCAAATGTGACAGCAGTGACAGCACACACTGGTCACAGTAGAACGTCTAACATTTTAATTAATATTACAATGAGCCACGGCGTGAATAAGCGCATCATCTTCCTCCCCCGTCACGGGTATAGTCTCTGCAAGCCTCACATCGGAATCTTTTGAACTAAACCACCCGGTGGTATAGAAATGTATTGCTTTAAAAATAACTTTCTTAGTTTCATTGAGAACTTTAAAAGTAATCATATTGCTTTATGTCCAGAACCCGCCTTTATATTTATCTATAATTGGGTTTAAACTTAAACGTCTTTTAAGAGCCTTATTTTGTTATTATCTTGTATTAAAATTCTTCAATTGTCTTGTGCTCATCTGGGCTACTGTAGGTCTAATTAGCAGTGAATGTCAACTGGGTAACTGTAGGTGTATATTGTAGTCATGGACAACTGGGCTACTGTAGGTCTAGATTGTAGTGGTCAACTGGGCTACTGTAGATCTAGATTGTAGTGATGTTCAACTAGACTACTGTAGGTCTAGATTGTAGTGATGGTCAACTGGGCTACTGTAGGTCTAGATTGTAGTGGTGTTCAACTAGACTACTGTAGGTCTAGATTGTAGTGATGTTCAACTAGACTACTGTAGGTCTAGATTGTAGTGGTCAACTGGGCTACTGTAGGTCTAGATTGTAGTGGTCAACTGGGCTACTTTAGGTCTAGATTGTAGTGGTCAACTGGGCTACTGTAGGTCTAGATTGTAGTGATGTTCAACTAGACTACTGTAGGTCTAGATTGTAGCGATGTTCAACTGGACTACTGTAGGTCTAGCTAGATTGCAGTGAAAGAACGTTGTCTCCCGTGACTGTAGCCCCCTGTGTAATGTGAACGTTACCTTGTTACAGGAGAGAGCCTAGAGGAATTGAATGGCTATGGGACGTACAAACCTCGTAACCTGATCTCAAGCATACTCGGCACCCCAAGCCGACCCAAGTCTCACCTGCCCATCTCCAACCCTCATGACTTCAGACAGGTAACCTGCAGCTCTCTCTAAAGCCTTATCAAACAACCAGAGCTAGATATATTCACACCATACCATATGGTCTAGTTTCTAGTCTTGTTGGATAGCCTTATCAAACAACCAGAGCTAGATATATTCACACCATACCATATGGTCTAGTTGCTAGTCTTGTTGGATAGCCTTATCAAACAACCAGAGCTAGATATATTCACACCATACCATATGGTCTAGTTTCTAGTCTTGTTGGATAGCTCTACAAGCATTATCAGCACCCAAAGTAAGACAAACGGGGCATTTTCACGGCTCCCTTTCCCTGCACCAAGACTTCAAATAATTTTTAATAAAAATTTTAATCATATGAAGTAGAACTAAAACATTGAATACTGCAGCTCAGTCAAATACATAGGTTACATTTTGAGACCAAGCTTACATCTTAATAATCAAACCGTGCTATGCACATTTAAAGCGCACTTAAAACTCTCAATTGGAATAATCACAACTATAATAGCCTCTTTATTTTGTATAAAAAGTTGAAGCTGGATACACTTTTAATCCCTTATTTAAAATGCTGTTTAACCAATAACAAAAGATAAAGTTTGAAAACAAAATAACTGATATCTACTTTTTCAGTACATAATGGTATCTATCAACACATATTAAGATTTATTAACACCTGGGACCATCCTTTTAGATAGAGACTTTATAGATACTTCAGAATCTCTTGTATCATATTCAATTTTGGATAAAGCTAAGTATTTAATCTGATTGGGATTCAAATTTCAAACTGACAGAGATACTAGAGCTGGTTAGTTGACTCAGGCATATAATATAGTCGTGGATGTCTTGATCACAGCATGGAGCCGATCCTTAATTCAAATTTATTTCAAACAATAATAATTAATATCTAATTATAGGATTAAAAATATTATCCATCTTTAGTTTCCTTGAAAATGATAAATCCTATTCACATTTGAAAACTGTTTTTTTATCATAAAAAAAGAGCTAATGTTATCAAAATAGATTGAAAGTTTGAAATAAAACTGCCTTTTAAACATGCTATATTTTTTTTTCAACCTTTATTTATGAACTCAAGAAAAGTGTATAACATACTCAGCACATTTGAGTGATTTTTATTTAGCTACCTAATATAAACTAAAAAAAAAAATTACTGAAACTACATTATCAATATGTAAATAGTTACCCTTAGTCACCACAAAAATAATGCCAAATAATTTCTAGAGCTTTTAAATATTCATAGATTTTCTCCGAATCGGGCTGTTAGGAGGTGGTGGACCCTAAACCCCCTCCCCTCTATCTCAAAATTTCATCCCAGTTACTGCCTTAACTGTAAATATCTGGTTATGTTACTGGATATTATCAATAATTTTGAAATAACACCAACAAAATAATAAAATCTGGTCAGTTTCGGCACAAAAGTGTTTCTATTTTGTAAAAGACCCTTTTTAATAAATTGGACTGTATCAGATAATAGCGCAGCTGGTAGTGCATTCTTCTATTGATCACAAGTCCACAAGTTTGAGTCCCGTTGATGACGAACCTTACTTTTGGTAAAATATGAGTTGTTACTTTGCTAAGTGGTGGTTTTTTTTGGGTCACCACAATTACATAAGTATTAATTATGCTACAGATGGTGAGGGTTGAATTTAAAAGGAGGGGACCCGCATTTGTGTGGAGCAATAGTGAAAAACCATTTTAAAAAACCATTTTAAAAAACCATTTTAAAAAACCATGCCCGCGACCAAGAGCCAAACCCCAATCCCTCTTTCATCGGCAGTTCAGTCTATTGAGAAAGTGATGCCTTGGGACATCCCTTCAAACTTGTTTGATCATTAGGGTCACATTAAAAAAAAATTATATATAAATAAGCATCTCGATTAAAAAATTAATTTCCTCATAATTAATTCTAAAAGGAAAATTAAGCTTACACAATTTTAAGATTTTTCCAGATATATGAAACTATTTTTCCAGTGAGGGTGAGTGTGCAAGTCTTTGAATCCTGTGTTGAAGTCACTTTCATAATTGTTGATGACAAATGCGTGTCCTTAAGCCATGAATACTTCAGTATTTGTTCCATTTTATCAGAGAAAAAAAACTGTACACAAACTTGTGTGCTGCCAAACATTGAACATATTTGATGTACTAATTTATGGTTGTTACAGGCAGGTAAATGTCAGGGAATTTAATTAAAAAAAGGTAAAAGCTAGGGACTTTAAATACTTGATTGATTCTGCACCGAAATATATGGACGAAAGTGAGAGATTTTGTTTCTTTATGTTAACAAAATGCAATGCTTGGATATCTGACATTCTTACACAGGACCACAAATAATATATAAAACCCTAATTACTAGAATTTTAAAAATGTTGATGTTTAACGGCTCTTAGGATTGTTGTTGGAAAATATGGGACCATTGTAATAAATGAAAAAATGGCTTTTCACCAAGAAAAACTGTGAAAAGATTATGTTCGGGATTTTTTTAAAAATATTATCTGGAAAACCTGGAAAAGTCAAGGAATTTTACATTAAAAGTATTGTAGCTAACCTGAAATTAAGTAATTTTTGGGAATCTACCTTTAGAGAGTAAAGAATAAAAAAATTTGAAACACTTAACATAACTTACTGAATTACACAAAACAATGCTCAATTTAAAAATTGGGCTGCATTGTATGTTGGTTCATCAGAAGGTCCACGGGCCACATAGAATCATGGATCGTGTCTCAAGTTTGGCATTCTGTTCTAGACCATTCTACCATTGAATTGTGTCTATTTAGGGGTCTCTGGTCTGATTGTTAATCCTAGAACTAAATAAGGATAGTTTGTACATTCATTAATTGCATACAAACCTCTCTGTTGGCTGCGACATCAGGTATCGGCCATCATCGACGTGGACATTGTGCCGGAGACTTGTCGCAGGGTGCGCCTCCTTAAACACGGCTCAGACAAGCCCCTCGGGTTCTACATCCGCGATGGCACGTCTGTGCGCGTGACCCCTGCAGGCCTAGAGAAGGTCCCAGGTATTTTCATCTCTAGACTGGTGCCCGGCGGGTTGGCTGAGAGCACGGGACTGCTTGCCGTCAACGATGAGGTGCTGGAGGTGAACGGCATAGAGGTCGTGGGCAAGACTTTGGACCAGGTAAGTGGCGCCCTCGCCCCCGAGATCCTGATATGTTTCTTTAGCACCGCGTTGTACCACCCGTTCCGGTTATACTCATATGTAATAATTACGCTAATTTTTTAGGAATAAGGAAGGTTAAATTTGGGGGAAGGATACTCACATTTGCGGATTTGGAATAGTGGGAAATCATTTAGGAAAATTCGTTCTTAATAAGCCCTGATGAGATTTGAACAGATCCCGATCTCCCACTCACTGGCTCTCGAGTGTATTGCAAGAGTGATGTCTTGAATTGTGTGATAAATGTAGCGGGTGCTGGTAAATAAAATGTTATTTTTGTTGAAAATAATGATAAATCAGCTCTTATTTAAGTGGTATGGTGCAACAAATATAATGATTATGGCAACAATTTGTATACACCAAACAAACTAAATATATTGCCAATAGTTCTTCTACTGCATATTTAAATATTTACCTTTGCCCACAATATACCCTTTATAAGAGCCAGTTCAAACATAACCTTTAACAAATATTCTTTGGTTTAGGAATAATAGTTTCCTATATGATTATCATATCAAAAGAAAGTAATGCGATTGTAAAAATATCAATCTAGAGATTATAACTTATCTTTACATTTTATATGAACATGAATCCAAAAAAGTGGATTTTACCATTTTGTCTCCCTGGATTTGAAATGGTTCAATGGAGTTTGTTCAAACTTAATAGTTAGATTTTATAGAATTATAACTTTGGAGGTTTGTTTGATTTTGACCCTAGCCCTCAAATTAAGGGTAGTTTACTAATGATTGACTATCTTGAGTTCCAAATTTTTCAAAAGTGGCTCCATCAATTTTGATTAAAATGCATATCTAAGATTTGTTTGACACCTCAAAGAGCACTGTATTATTAGTTTTTGGGCAAACATTCATTGAGTAATGAACTAATGGAAAATTTTTGAAAATTCCTAATATTTGGAGAATGTCTTTAACAATTTTGTTTAAAATGCATATATGAGGATTGTGTAGTTTGTCAAATAACACTGTAAACAGATTTTTGAGGTAAAAAGTCATTTAGTATGGGTAGTTTACAGATTACAGATTTTTCAAAAACTTAAAAATATTTTACAAACGGCTCTTATGATTTGGTTCCAAACGGGTATCTTGGGAGTGTAGTCATAACAAATAATAACACTGTATACTTGTTTTTAAGGGGGAAATTCAGCTATGGGTTATTTCTTGATGATCTTATTTTAAAATAGAATATATTAAAAAATGACTGACTTATGATTTAGTTCAAAATGGGTATCTGTTAAGTTGTTTGCATTATAAATACTTATTTAGATTTAAAAAAATCATATCATAGTAGTTAACAAATGACTTAGTTTTTTAAGAATTGATTTTTTTGAAAATGGCTCTACAAATCGGTTTAAAATATGTCTTAAATAACTAGAGTACACTATCAATAATAATGTGTCTTTGGCTATCTAAAATAATTTAACTAAAGGGTTCTTTACTTTATGACAAATTATAGAAAATTTGAATTTTTTTTAAAATTGACCTTGAAGATTGTTTTCAAAATGGGAGTATGAGAATAGTTTTTTCATGATAAATAAGAATATGCTTCATTTTTACAAATAAATAATTTTGTCTAAAACTTATATATAAAGTATTTACTGTGATCAATATGATGTGTTTGTTTTTATGATGAACACATAATAATTAAAGTTAGTTTGCTTAAAACCTATCTTAGAAAACTATCTTTTAAGCTATAATACACAACATGAGAAAGTTTGTGCAATTGTGTCGTAACATTTATTTTGGCTTGTGTTGGTCAATTCACGTTAAATCAACAAATCAAAAAATTTCCAGAGTAGAACTATTCCAAATTACTTTTAAGAAGAACCCATTTTAAAAAGATTGCCGAGCAAAGACCAATTCAAATAGCTTCTAGAGGTATCTAATTTTTCAGAAAAATTCAGACAAAGAGCAATTGAAATATCTTCTAGAAGCATCCAAATTTCAAAACAATTCAGGAGGAGGACTACTATAAAGTGTTTATAAAAGAGTCCCCCTCAAGACGTATTTCTCACCTTCCAATATTCTTGAATATTAACTTGAAAGACTTGAATCAAACTGCAAATAACTTTTAAAGATATTAAATTGTCAAGAAATGAAATAGCTTATAGAGACATTTAATTTTTAAAGTTTTGTTGGGAAGGGGTGAGTGGGGGAGGGAAGGCAAACCAGTAACAAAAAATATTTTTTCTACTTGCCATTCCATACACAAATAAAATTTTGCTAATAGATAATATCAACAATAGAAAATTAAAATTGTTTTCCTTCTTGTGGGAGTTTGTGAGGGCCCCGGGTCAATAGCTCCCTCTTAAATCTGGCACTGCTTAATGTCACCAAATGGGTATCTGGTTACTTGCCTCAAGATGGATAGTGGAAAATAAACATTAGTTGAATTAATTCGGGTGGATAATCTAACAGCTACACAATTTTATATAATAAACAAATTCATTATATCAGTAACTTAAATCATATTGTGTAACAAAGCTCAATACTCTTCCTGTACAACCGTCCAACAATGTCCGACTTTGATGAAATAAGTGTTGTGCTTCGGTAGTAGTCTCTTGTGCAGTAGACTGCAGTGAACAGCTCTAAACCCCTCTTCATTAAGTTGTCAGAACCAGTTCTAAACCCCCTCTTGCAAGTTGTCAGAACTGGTTGTAAACTCCCTCTAGCAAGTTGTCAGAACTGGTTGTAAACCCCCTCTCTAAACCCCTCTCTAGCAAGTTGTCAAATCCAGTTGTAAATCTCCACTAGCAAGTTGTCAGAACCAGTTCCAAACCCCCTCTAGCAAATTGTCAGAACCAATTCTAAGCCCCTCTCCAGCCCAGTGTCAATAATCATCTCTAAACCCCTCTTCATCGAGTTTGTCAGAACCAGCTATAAACCCCTCTCCAGCCAGGTGTCAATAATCATCTCTAAACCCCTCTTCATCGAGTTGTCAGAACCAGCTTTAAACCCCTCTCCAGCCCAGTGTCAATAATCAGCTCTAAACCCCTCTCCAGCCAGGTGTCAATCAGCTCTAAACATCTCTCCAGCCAGTAACTAGCTCTAAATTGCACTCCAGCCAGGTGGCGGTAACCAGCTTTTCCATCACTGTTAACTTATCATTGAAAATTCTAGAAACATGAATCTATTCATCATATGTTTTGTATGGTTGTTGGTTCATATCTTGGCAGAAGAATTTATGAATGTGTTGTTACAGCAACATATAGGCCTACAGCTAACCTTACTATATGTACAAAATTAAATTAAATTCCGTTATTAAACCAAGACTTCAATTATTTGTGTGGGAAATGTAGATTATGAGAACTTGAAACTTCCCTCTTACATCAACTGATTAAATAATTTTGTATTTTTAAATTGCCAATCAATTACTTGGCAAAAAATTTCAAACAAGAAACTTAAAATAGCCAGAAGTAAAGGTTTTTTCTATTAATAGTTTAAATCTGCTCAAATAAGTTTGAATGTAATGGACATAACATCTATTTTTACTAAATGGATATAAATAAATGACTGGCGCCTGCTTAATAGTATTGTTTTCAATAAAAGATATTTGATTGGAATTTTTCCTTTTAAAATTACAATAAACAATTTCTGGTGTTATATTCTCTTCTCACAAATGATCATAATTAATAATGGTCATTATGGTAATTGAATCTGTCACTTCAAAAAGGCCATATTTCCAAAAATATATATTTTACAATAAAGAGAGAATATATTTTGTATAAAGCCAAATTTCCATAAATATGGCCCTTTACATGGGAATGCTCACGGATATAAAAGAACTATAGTAAGTTTTATAAAAAAGGAATTTTAATTTTTTATAGTAGTTTTTTTGAGCAACTTGTTTTACTACCTGTTCGGATTATATGCTTGTTGTATTCAAAAATGGAAAAAGATGACCTTTTTGAAATGACCGATTCAAATTTTTCTTATACTCACCATTAATTTATTGAAATGTTCTCACTATTTTTACTCTCCTTTTTCTTCCCTCACACCTCCTTTATATTTAAAACATTTTCAGGCTAAATTGAACTCGATGGATATTTTAAAATTGTTATAAAAATGTAAAATTAATTTCAAAAGTGAAATAAAATAAATTCTTGTCACATATAAAATGTGAACATTGTTCTTATTTAAGGTGACAGACATGATGGTGGCCAATAGCTCCAATCTCATCATCACGGTGAAGCCAGCCAACCAGCGCACTCTGACACTACCCCGTCGGGGGTCCTTTTCTCGCAACAGTCAGTTGTCCTCTGGGTCGCACCAGTCAACGCAGTCGGCAGCCACCACTGGCTCTGATGATGACCGTTATGATCAGGATGAGATTGTTGACCTTACCGGTGTCCCGCTCGACGAGCAACTCACTCTGCCCTCTGTGAAGGATGAGGGGGTGTTGCACTTGTGAACGCGTGGAGAGAAAGTGTGAATCGGTTCTTGAGATTGTGGCATATATTGCCAACCAACTTGTGTGAGAGAGTAAGATGCTGTTCCGTGGTATATTTTTGGAAATTTTTATCTTGTTAAAAAAAATCTATCATTATTCACAAGAGTTTTTAATAATTTAGTTTTACTTGGGAAAAAAATATAAGCAATTGCTAGGTTAGTAAAATTTGAGAACCATTNATTTTAGAAACATTTAATTTTCCTTTTTTTTTTTTTTTTAGAAACCTAAGAAAATAAATTTAATTAATTTTAATTGCATAGGAATAATACATATATTTTGATAAAATTTAGGTCTATACTAATCAGCATATTAGTAGTGTAATTTTTGGCACAAAGGGTGCATAATTCTTTGTTAGCTGCTGTAGTGTTATAAAAACCAGAGTTAGTGTTGCTACTTCCCTTTAGTGTTAAACTCTAATTAAAGTTGATAGCGGCTGGTTAGTAGTTGCCAGGTCCAAGTTCACTTGATGCGACTGTACTAGCGAATATGTGTGCATTGGCTTTAAAAGGCATGTTTGATACTGAATGAATGGGAACAAACAATCTACTAGTACAGTGTTGTCATAATAATTACAACATGCTTGACTTGTAGCTTCTGCATTATGGAGCAACATTTTACTCTCTTTTTTCATCTTGGTCCTAAATAATTTGCTTCCAATTTTAGATTCTTAGAAAACCTCTTGTTTTGTAAATAGTACAGGAAAGTTATGTCCAATAAGGAGAAAATACCAAATATGAAATGTTATTATAAGGAATCAAAAATCATTTCTACATTTTTATAGGTAAGTTGAAAATGAAATACCTATGATGTTAATAAGTCGCGGAAAAAAAGTGTGTAAGTAAGGATATTGGTGCTTGAGGATACATAAACTTATAATTTTTAGGATATGATATTGTATGTTTGATTAATTTGTTCTTTCAATGGTAGGGCTGTAGCAGCTATATAAACCTGTAAAAATGTACTTAATCTACTTTGTTGACATTTCTTTGAAAGTGATTATACATGTTTTAAACTAATTCAATTAATTGTGTTTGGTAATGTTGTTGGAATAAAAAAAGGACGGTACTTGATTACATAGTGGGAATACTTTTTAAGGGCAATATGGTAAAGGATACAAAATTGTTATTAATTTCAAATTTGCAATATATTTTATAAAACAAATTTGTAAACTTGATATAGAATACACAAATTAAGGAAAAACAAATAAATAAAACTATTTGCATATTTCAAATAATATTTGTAAAATTTAAGTATATTAGGAATGTATTAAAACATTTCCAAGATCAACTATAATAATAACGTAAAAATGTATTATATAATTCCAAGTTTTTAACTATTTTGATTCCAGTTTATGTTTATAGGTAATATATTCTAAAAACAAAGTATTGAAGACTTTCTGGTACTTAAATCATTCCAAACAAGACAAAAGCTAAACAATGTATTGATCTCCCTTAAAACATTTTGAATATAAATTTGCTTCACTGTGATTTGTTTTTATATATCAATATTATTCTGTAAACATTGTTTTGCCTTAAAAATATTCAGTTACTTTAACATATGGAATTATAATAAATATAACTATTTTGTATATGTTATGTTGAGGTTATTACAGAATAAACATAAAATCTATGTTGCTGAAGAATCAAAATAATATAACTTACCTAAGCTATAATTAAAATATCGGATATTTTCGGATTTTACTAGGATTTGAAATTCCTGTTTAAACTTTCAACAAACTAATTTATGGTTGCATCTAGAAAAGGTATGATTTTTTCTTAGAAACAAAATAATATTGAATTTTTGGCAGGTGCATTCTTTTGGTTGCAGTGTTTTAAGTTTTCCTCTAGTTATTATGATTTCACAGTCAAGCAGACAACAAACACCTCAATCCTTTGTTGTTTGAATATGTTTAATTCAAGGTCAATCTCTTATAAAATTCATTTGCAACCATAAACTACCAAGACTAAACCAAGGATTGTAAAATATGATCAAAGAATGTGGTCATATTAAGTTTATTTGCTTATTTGTCTTATTCTTTGATGAACATTGAGGTAATATGTAACCAATAAAATATAACCAAATCAGCTTTTGACCCGGTTATGAGGGGAACCATTCATAAAAAAGTATCATCAATAAAATAAATGAAATATGATCGTCGATAGCAATATATTTAATGTGCAATTTGTGTCTTAATCAGTGGGACTTGATTAGAGTTGTCTCATTAAAAACATCAACAGCTTTCATTCCCATTATCTCAGAGCAAGAGATTTTTAATAGTGTGTGTCCCAAACATAATTGTGTGGATATACCCTTAGCTTTTGGATAAAAATATTTACAAATTCATCAATAGCTGTCTAAAGAATATAAACCATTTATTTTTGGTAAGCTTCATGCTTATTTAAGACTCGGTTTTATCTGTGTAAAACGTTTTAATTCATTCTCACTTAACTATAACTAGTGGAAAAGCAATATATTTAGATACAAATATCAAAACTCATGATTCTGGTTTTTAGCTTGAGCTTTGAATTGATATATTGTCTCTTTTTCTAAAGGGTATTGCCACGCTATCTCATACAATAGGAGAGACCCCATGAATTTTGTAAATGTTAGAAATACACTTTTGATCAACATTCAATTCTTAGCTTGCTCAAATATTTTGTACGATGTTAACTTACTCAGGGCAGACACGGATTGATAAAACAGGGAATTAATTATGCTTGAATTTTGTGAATTGGTGGGAAAATAACCAGGAAAAATGCATGAATTTTTTTCGTTTCTCTGGAGTTAAAAGGCAAAAACCAATTCCAATAACTTCTAAAAGCATCTTATATATTAAAATTTTCCAGGTGAGAACCACTTCTAATAATTGATTAAAATTAGCTGAAAAAAGCACTTGGACATGAAAATTGAACCCAGGATATTTGGCTTAGCAAGCCAATACTTTACCTCTGAGACATTCAGGTTTCATTTCAAGCTCAGGGTCATTCTTCATTTATAGTTTAAGGCAGAGGATATGATGGACTTGTAAATATTGTCGGCTACATCCGAGTGATCAATTAATATTGCGAGCTATTAGATAGTACAACTAACTGTCAGCTTGTCTGTTGCTGCCAAGTATACAATACAAGGCTGTAACCAAAGCAAATTCAAACCCAAATTTGAAAAATTCCGGGGGATGACTACTATATCTTCGAGAAGAGTCTTAATTTTAAACATGTTTCCAGATGACTACCTCTCAAAATAGCTTCTAGGGACATTCATTTTCAAACATTTTATGGGGTAAAACTCCCCTCACACCCACCTCACCTTTTTACATTTCTAATCCCGCCTCGACACAAATAAGGTTCCGCCGACACTGGTTGTAGCATATTTGTGTACATACTACTGTTTAACTTGTCTTTTAAAAATCAAGAAAATTATTATTTTGCTCCTAAACTGGGAAATTTGCTGAACTTTTATCCTAGAGTTTGATTGGACACCCTGTACTTGGATTAACTCTTTGAACCTCGGCTTAAACAAACGAGCAACAATTCAAAGAATATTAAACAATTACATTGAAAACATTGTCTAATCCTTCGTAAGTTGCCAACTTTTGATTTGTAATCGTTATTGTTACACACAGCGTTAAATATGGCAGTATAAATGTGTTATTCACAACATTGTGCCTTTAAAATATAGGTTATTGTTGTAACCTAACTACATTGTCTCAGCTGATGGTTAAGTTGAAACTTAGATGCACCACTGAATGTATTTATAGTATTAAAATGGGCACCTTGGTTTAAGATGTTTCATGTCTTATATAACTATGGAAAACTTTTTAAGACACAATCTTTGTTTCAAACAAATTTACTACAGCCTATAATACATGATGATGATGATTATTATTATTATTATTATTATCATTTAAATTTCTTTTCTTGGAATTATAAGCGCATTTAACAATTGAAGTGTACAGGGGCGTATGGGGAAAGTCCAATTTGAACTATAATTGAATTAGTGCTGCCATCTGTTGGACAATAAGAAAACCGTTTTTATTATGGTTAAAAGAGATCTCTCATATTTAAATTATTTAAAAGAAAAGTATTTGTTGGGGTTCTTTTGGGGTTTGAGATATAGAAGTTGATGTCCTTGGAAAAGTGTGTAACATGACATTTCCCCTGTAGGTACTCTTCATTTGTTAATATTTCAGTATTACATGTTGTGCAATGAAGTGTCTTAAATGCTTACTTTAGAATCTGAGCATATATAACACAATATTATGTAATATTATATGGTAGCTAGGCTTCTATTAATGTTTATATGTTGTTTTTATAAACTAAAATTGTTTTTTCAAACCTACCTGTAACAATTTTATTGAATATGTTTTTGTTGACTCTTAAGAGCATATTTTGTAATTCAAAATACATGAATGATTTTAATCAACATATAAAGTTAAACTTTATCTTGAGACATCTATAGATAAAATAGTTACATTTCTCTGCAAATTAAAATAAAATAAAGAATTGTGATATTTTACAATGACAAGCTTTTTTTGTAATTTAAGGACGCAAGAAAACATTACTGCTTATTGGAACTTAATCAGGCCTATAGGACAAACTAAACCAGACCCTAGACCAGTAATTTAACACTTAACTGAATGTGTGAATGTTATAATGAATGGATTATAACAAAATATAAACATTTAGTTACTATTTATATTATTAAATTATGTTTTCTTCCTTTTATGTTCATAATTTTTTTCATGGATGATTCGAGATTCTGGATTTGTAGGTAAAACGAAGATCTGTTAGAATAAAATATGATATATTTTTAATGGACAACATTATTTTTAAAGTGCCTGATATGGTTAAACATTCCGCCCATATTTTACCAGTTTTACAATTTAATGTTACAAAAATAGTAGCTATATCTAGTTCTAAAGTTCATATCCTATATACAAATCCTTTGTGTCTCCGCACTACCAACATTCCTAATTATAATTTTATATACCACTTTATTGCATGTCATACTAGAAACCATAGATGTATAGACTACTAAAAAGTAAACCACATGAGAGAACCTTTTAATATTTCCTGTGCTTTATGATCAATAAAATAGTTGACATAAAAATGAAGTCAACTTGGATTTCCAAGGTGGGGAGTACCAGATAAACAATCTTGGCTAGAAGTATTTAACAATGATAAACAATTATCAGTAACCAACTGTAATTTTGTATGTTCTTCACAGTGATAGTTTAAATTCAGGTTTTAGCTGAAATAAGTATTTGTGGTTGGTGTTGAGAGAATATGTGACATTACAGTTAGAACAGCCTTTAGACTATTTGTTTCATCATGCATCCAAGATGAAGGTTGTTGTAACTACAGCTGAAACGTTGGAAATTCTTATTTCATCATCGTGATCCAAGCCCCAAAACATTCATTTCAATAGAAATAAGTAATCTTTAATATTTTCTCTCTTTGTTGGTAGATATTGTCTAAAGTCTAGGCCTAGTTTAACTTAGAATGTGATACAAAATGTACTTTATTTTCAAAATTTATATTTTTTATGAGAACACCACAAGGTAATAAAATAACTGAAATATGGTTTTGAACTTAAAATATGTACAGTTTTATATTACAACCAAACGTAATTTTATTACATTTAAAGGAAATGTACATTTGAGCTCTGATTTTAATGCCTTATTCATGAAACCGTCCAAAATAAATGACTGGTAGTGTGTTGTCGAATTTTTCTTCGTCAGTAAAAATACTTGTGTTTAACATTTTTTAACCATGAACCTATGGGAATGTTTGGACTCTTTCAAAGTAAACACGTTTTATATTTGATTACTAAGTAATGTGTTAATATTTTATAACATGTAACATTAGGGAAATGATAAGATAGCCAACAAGTGCAGTATCAAGAAAAGGAAGCCCATTTGGAAGGGAATAAACCTAGCTCATGATTCATTCAGATTTGGAGGGGGAAGCAGAGCAAGGTTCAGTGTATCAAAGCTATTATTTCTGTAATTATTTTCCTAATGAAAACTTTGGGGGCCATTTAATATGTGCAGCTTTGAACCTTTTGTAAATCATATCATAAGCCTAGTCTTCAAATTTATCTGATGCATTTGGCTCATTTTTGTTGCTCTATATTATAGTTCTTCATATGTGTCGAGCTTTTTTTAGCCAATTTGAGTTGTACATATTAACATTGTTTTGGGAGCGCGTCTGATTTGTTTTGAGAATCCGATATAAACTGATTGTGTAGTTTTGATTTATTTTATCACTATTATCAATAAACCACAATTGGTTGTAATATTTAGGCTCTAAAAGAATCCCAAACTCTTACAATTATTGTGTTGTCCACCACTAACCCATTCCCTGGCGTTGAACAACATCTTTGTTTTCCCAAACGTTCCCTGGTGCGGGCGCGAATCAACATTTCATTGCAATAAGTTTTTGTAATGCCATCTATTGATGAACCACTGTACTTTTGCCAGTCTGAATACTTCATATCGAAGCTAATAGATGTGGCTACAAGTTAAATGCTATACTATGACCATGAATCAATAATAAATGAAAAAATAAGTTAGTAACGAAAATGTGTTTTGGATAAGAGATTACTAGTAGAAAAATGGCTGCCGGTCCTGCATAGATCGCTGTGCTAAACATGCGCCAGAGAATGGGATTAAGGTGTATTCAGAATGTTTGAAGATAGAAGAAATAAAGAAAGATGATTTTTCAAAGCTTTGTTGGATTCTAATAATAGTATACTTTTTTTTCTCTTTCTGTGTTGGGCCTACTTCTTTTGTAACTTGTTGGGTATTTTCCTTCAGATTTTCTTTACTTTTTATGTTGCGGTCCACTGTTTTACCTTTTGGACAAGTTGAGCGTTCCCTCCATACAACACAACGCTATGAATATATATAGCTATACAAGTTATATATAGGCTACCTTTGAATTGATCTAAATGCCTGCTTCAAAGAGCCCTTTTCATATATGATGATTTTTCTGTGTGTACAGACATACTATTTTATTGTTTGTTTTATAGTTAATTGAATTATGTCATCTGTAAAACCTTTTATATATGATTCTGTTTATTGTACATTATTGCAGCTGTACATTTTTGTAATTTCTCTTACATTTTTATGCAACTTTATTGTAACTTTATTTGAAATGTTAACCACTTGGAAAAAATAGCATCCTTGACTTTTTACTAGGGATATATCTCAATATAATGCAATTACTAGGGATATGTAATTTTATAAACATATGCAAATAGTTTATTAATAAATTGTAATATAATTTAATGTATTTAATGAACTGCCCCATGTTGAAAGTAAGACCATTATTTGTTCCACTTTCCATAAATAATACAATTTGCATTGATAACAAAATGATTTGTAATTATTATATTATTATGTAAAAGGTTGACTCCATAAACTCATTCCTAAAATTATACATTCCATTAACATTTCTTTAAATAACTGTACTTAAAATATAGGCAGCTGATATTTTCTTTATTTTAATGAAATGTATGAATCACAGACTGGTATAGTTTACAATATTAATTATATTTTTACAAAACAAAATGGGTTTTATTTCATTATTTGATTAGTTCCTCTAGATAATTAAAACTACCCTTAAAAAACACTAATTATTTGATGGCATTGGTTGCACTGCCAGTTCTATGTTTTGTAAATCCGGTCAAAGTGGTGATTGCTGCCTTTCAGGGTAAACCAAGACTTTCTTTGTGTCTTTGTGGTGTTATTGTGTACAAGAGTATTAAAATTTCAGGAACAAAGAAACAAAACATATTCACATTATTTCAAAGGTTTATTAAAAGGAAATATAGCTTGGATTAGGCTGTTAAAGGCTTGGTTTGATACTTGACAATTTGACCAAAACATATCCTAAACTGAGTCAACACTGTGACACCTTGCTGGTGGACTCATCTTTTACAATTATTTTGTTTATTTCATTTCTGGTTCGCTACACAAATAAAGATTAAGTGTTCTACCGCCTTAAATCTGGCCCTCCCTCACCCCACAAAAAAAAATTGTGCTCTACATTTTTTTTTACTTTAAATTAAAATCTAACTGACTTGACCCTATGCCTATAATGGACCATTTATATTTAACTAGTCTCACACAACAGCAAAAATAAAAGTAACATCAAATAGAAAATAATCAGCTGGTTTGGCATTGCCGAAACTACACGAGGAAGCGGTGCGGCTGTACACCCCCCCCCCCCC
>CABFWO010002041.1:94248-115103 GCA_902155825.1 Timema genevievae | reverse complement strand
CCCCCCCCCCCTTGTACAAATTTTAACTTTAAGAGAGAAGGATCACTTTCTCCCAAAATATAACATTGATCCTCTTCCCTACGGAGGAGGAAGCCCGAGTCAGCCAGCCAAACGCAAACTGTCCACAATAATACAATAAAGTTATTACAATCAGCTTAATTTGTGTATAGTTACACATCATTGTTATGGAACTAAGCAAAATCGTTGAAATAAAGACTCACAGTAGCTGCTGGGGGGCCTCCCGGCAGGACTAGAGAACGCTCCTGTCCCCAGTTTGAGGTAGACTGCCAATGTAAACATACAGAATGACTGACTTGGGATAGTGACTCTTTTTGAACTTAAAACCATTATTATGGACTACATTACATGTATTTTAGCTTACAATAAAACTCAGAAAACCCGTGTCTACTATTTACAATGCTCCTATCCAACAATCGCTCCCTACTTAAAGGCCATCCTGACAAATTGCCCACGAGGTAGGGACCAGGTAGCTACATTATCGGGACTGAGCTACCTCAGTTTAAAACAATGTTGACCCCCCATCCCCACCCTGCTTCTTACCAAAATCTCAACTTATCAGTATTGTTAATAGGGAAAACCTCTTGATCCAGTTTTTTTTACTACATCTAGCTCACCATTCCATGCAATATTCGGAATTGCCAAGGATGGCTCTTCCTGAGCTTGTCGAGGTAATTGACAAGCATCAATTATTGAGGCACGTTGACAACCATACAGACATTTAAAAAAAGCCGCCTTAATAATTCTTGATGACTTAATCAAAATACTATTAAAGTGAAGCAAACCTTTGATATATACAGTCACAATTAACATGAGTTATAACCATGCTTCTTCACCATCATTGAGTGAATAAGAGCCTTAACAGTAATGCTGCATAAGTGAATAATAAGTATGTGAGATGGTAGAGTCAGGATAGGTGGACAGGGTTCACCAACCTATGGGTGATGAGCATCGTCCTACACCATCGTTAACAAGTTCTGATGATGAATCTGTTACACATATCCGCTTGGTGAAGGGCGCGAGTGTGTATACCTCAGTTTTAGCTTCTGTGGTGCTGACTGACAGTTCACAGCTGACTTCTGACGGCTTTGATAAGCTACCAGACCAAATTATGTATCCCTACGCCGAACCATATGATCTGCAAAAAACATGTATTTAGCAGTTGTCACTTCTGACAGTCAAAATGTAGGTATATACCTAAATGTTGACTGTCAGAAGTCAGCTGTGAACTGTCAGTCAGCACCAAAGAAGTCATGGGGCTACTGTAGGTGGAGCAAAACAAAAGAGATAATGACTAGTAATCAATCGTTAGTCTCGGGTCGTTAGAATAGGCCTCCTTGTTAGAGATGGGATCTGAGCTGGATTGATATACAGAGGATGATTTTGCCACAATCTTCCAATATAGATTGAACACACCCGCAATACAAGGGGAGAATATTGTATCCTATGCCCCGGTTAAGCTGTAGTTATTGAATTATGAATGTCGGTTACATCGTCTGAACACGGTTCCTATATTAAGCCAGATTTAATGCCTATGAAACTTTTGGAGCCTTAACCATGATGGGGCAGGAGTAGTTTGAAACAGCAGATTTACTAGAACAAATACATGGCCAGATTCACATCTTTAACTCTAATATAGATACGAAGATATCAAAATCATGGAAGTGGGTTTAATCGGCCAAAGAAAATTTTGTTTATCAAGCACTTTTAAAGTGAAAAATTAAACGTTTGTAATCTCTATAATATAACTGGATGGACATGCGTGTCTGAAAGTTTCAAGCTCTCGTCTGCATTACATTGTGCAAGAGAGACGGAAACTTTCGGGTTTCTCTTTCTCTCTTACACACTCTGGCATTTTGACATCATTCGCTAATTTTATTGAATACCCATATGAGATACATCAATGTGTGATTAGTCAAATGAAATAAATATGTTAATAAAAGGTTTGAAGAGAATAACAAAGTTTGAAGCTACTTGTGAATTGTTTCTTTAAATAACTAAGTTGATGTAGGCTAATATAGTAATACTTCCTACAATTCTATAACCCAAGTCCTTAGACAAATAATAGAAACAGACTCTCAACCTTACAGGGGTTTGGCTTCGCTCCTTTTGATAGCTTGAGTCCTTCAGCATTGGGCCTCGCTAGTGCCACTGCTGGGTGATGATAGGACTAACCATAGTGATCCTAGTGTTGAAGGACCCAAGCTGCCAAAAGGAGCGCAAACATTTTAACGTGGAGGCTGAGTAATGGGTATATTATTTGTTTGTGCCCAAGTCCTAAATGATCGTTTAAACGGCAGACTTCTACACAAAGTTTGTCAGTCGAACAAATGTAATCAAGTTTTTAGAGCTACTTTATTTTATTATAGTTATCGAATTTTAATAAAACATGATTTTTGAAAACAACATACAAGCTAATAAGCTACTTTAAATATATTTTAATATAGTTTTTCCTTCCTGAAAGCAGTGGCGTATTTTGAGAAAATTAATAGGTATGATATACTCTAAAAGTTGCAGGGGTGATTTGGGGGGGCCAAGAACCCTCAACCACCGTTGTCCAAAAACGTAATGGAATTATTTCAAGGGATATATTTGAAAATGTGTACCTATAGAACAGTGACTACTAAAGATTTATTATTTCTCCTTAACAGTATGCTATCTTAGGAAATTTTGAGGCCCCCCTACTCCCACATACTTTTTTTTTATTTATCCATAACGATGATTACCATCCACTTAAATGTAATAAAAGTAACTCCATGGTGTCAGCCAGCATTTAGGATATACCTACCGAATAGCTACCTACCAAATTGTTTGGAAAATTAGTGCCAGCTCTTAAGGATATAGGGTGTAAATTGTCCGCACAACGACGCCCCCAGCCATTAAACTTGGCCTTCTATACCGAAGCCACTATTACTTTATTCGAGTAGCTCCTTATTTATCCACACGAGGCTGAGTCCACCTCGTTCCAGATCCACTACTTCCCAGAAAATCTGGAAGCGCCGGGAATCAAACCCGGGACCTTTGGGTCCGTAGTCAGAAACTCTGACCACTAGAGCACAAAGGTGGTCCTCAAATTGTATTATATCTACATGGTTAGAAATTTAAGTAGATATTAATGTCGGGGCAAGGAGTGGTATGGACACATTTCTGAATGCATAAGAGAGACAGATCTTATTCAATTAGCCTAGTGTAATTAAAAGCACACAGTTAGCAATACTCAAAGCAACCAATCATAATAAGAGTAAAATGAAGTGGTGCATGGATCAAGCGTCCATCAAATCTTGGTGAGAGGGAATCAGGTGGATTGTCCAACTCACGTTGCAATTAAAACTATTTCTTGAAACCTAACTTATTCCACACAATACTGCTTGGAAACAAATGGGTCTCCCAACTTGAGAATTTATTCTCCAGTGACTTTGGGGATTCTTTGATGTATAGTTATATAAAATCACAATGACTAATAAGTCGTTTATGTAAACTAAAAATTAAAAGAACACTATTAAAACTCCACGAATACTTTCTACTAAAGAAAAACAAGAATTACCGTCGCGTCAACTACGGTTAAAGTAGCCTATTCTCCCCCCGCCTCCCTTCTTCAATCTACCAGTGCTGAAATGCTGAAATTTGAAAGAGTGGTTAAATGTGTTTGTCAAATATATGATAATACATGTGACTAGAATGCCTAAATATAAATCAATGTATTTAATTAGTGTATAATTGAAAGCTTGTTCCGTATACTATTATTTTACAATTAATTTTTTATATATATTATGTAATTTTACTTAAACTATACTAAATTAGCATAATAAATAAACATTGTGACCTTGAATCTTTTTTCAATAGTTGGTAAAATGCTTTGCTCGCTACACATGAACAGCATGACCTGGAGTGTAAAAACCCGAACTCATTGACCAATGACTTGTGGGCGAGTGGAAAGGGAATGTGTTGCAACCCCCTAGACATTGAGCAAGGTAATTAGAGCCTCCCTAGCTTGCCTTGCGGTTTTCAAGCAGCAGGCCCTGGGTTTCCTATTGTGTTAAGTAGAGCCTTTTGGAAGAAGAATTACTTAAAACACAGTATTCTTGAAATATGAACCAAAATTAGTTTTAAAATTAATAATTCATTACATGTATATTTATTAACAATTTAAACATTAGTATTTAAACAGTTAGCACAAACATTGGATTTTAAAAAACTAATCCATATCATTATGGGTATGCGGCGCAGGACTAGCATACCCAGAGAATACACCACTTCCTGAAAGTCTATAACCTAAATCGTTTGAATGTAAAACCACTAAATCAAATTTGTCATTCAAACAAATTTAATCAAGCTTTAAGCTAACTTAGTTCATTATAGTTACCGAACTTACAATATAATATGGTTTGTGAAACCATATATAGCCTGATAGATATCTTAAAATATATTGTAAGTTATATTTCCTACAAGCCTATAAATTAAATTATTGTTTTAACTTAGACAAATACACGCAGTTTATTATTTAAACAAAATGTAATCAAGTTTTAAGATGCCGTTAGCTTATCTCATTATAATTATCGAACTTTTAATACAATATGGTTTCTGGAACAAGTATACAAGCTAATAGCCAATTTTAAATATTATGTAGTCTTGGCAGAATGTTATCAACATGGATGATAGTTACATAATATTTAAATACTATACTAAAGATAATATTCATATTTATGCAATATTACCTTTAAAACTGAATTGTATATCATTTAATGTAAATGTTTCTTCAGCCAATTGTGGTATAATACTTCACTATTTTCAAACAGTAACACTTTTATTCGCCTTAGATATCTTTTCACATAAGAACATTGAAAGAAACCCTTAACTTTATCCCCTCACGATCAAGCATTCGACAAACTTGTGCATCACGTTTTTGTCCTTTGCAAGAGTGGTGTTTATGTCCATCCAATATAGTATAAAGATCACTAGTAAAACCTGATCATTATAATAATAATAAATGATTCACCTCTAACTCTCTAATAAATCCACATATTATGTCAAAATGTGTCAGAGGGATGGCCTTGGCCTCCACGTTACAATTACACATTGACGCTTTTATTATGAGGATATATCCAATAGAACAATTTTAATAAGAAACAAGTGTAGCATTCATATGGCTACAAGCTAATGTTAGTCAACGAGTCATCAAAATATTACTTACCCAATATCACCATCCCAGCTACAGTCGAGAAAACATAAACACATCCAGCCCCTACTTCACCCAGTCAACGACTGCCTTTGTGAAACAAGAGTCCGGACACGCCCCGCTAGAGTTCGCTAGCATAGTGCCAACCGACGCCAACCCCAGAAGAAGAGAATTTTCTTTCTAGAATACACGAGTTCGGATTCTAGAAAAATACCGATGTTTCCATGGTCACGCACGTTCCCCCCCTCCCTTTGTGGATCCTGTCTCTTGTGTTCATGGAGTTTGCACCGTATAAAAGACCGCCCAGGAAACTATGGCGTCACTCTTAGGCCAGGTCTGGAAGCAGACGGACGAAGCTTAGGCTTCAAGGACTTGTTTAATAGAAAAGATGTAAGGAGAAATTCATTTTTGGCATAATATATTTTTCTTATATTTTTTATATATCAAAATTCTCTTTCGGATATTTATTTATTTATTTATTTATATTTTTTTTTGTCAAAGTATGTGGTGTGTGAACATCAAATTTAAACTTAGAATATTTAACGAACTTAAAGTTTATTTATGACTTGTAAATTATTAATGATATGTTTGGAAGATTTAAGTAAGGACATTAAGTCAAGAACATTTTCATATTAATGGTAATGCCATGCGTAATCTATGTGTTCTAAAAAAACATTAAATTTAAACTTAGACTTATGACTTAGGAATTATAAATATTTATTTTGATTTATTGTGAAGGATTCAGTACGGACATTGTGCCAGAACATTCAAATGTTAATGCGCGAAATATTGTTAGTTGTGTATAAAAATAAAAAAGTAAACTATTCTATTTAGAGTTCACAATGATAAAAGTAAAAAAACTTTACCCTTTAGAGATATCTGTATGAACAAGATGTCGAAATTATTTATGCTAAACGTTGATTATGATTTTCATAAACATAAAATATAAATTAAAATTTTTAAAAACATTTAAATTTTTTTTAATCTTGCTATGTGTCAAGGAATTACTGGTGAAAGGGCATTTATAATATTATGTTGTAATATAAAATCATATCAAAAATAAAAAGAATAAGTGAATATCACGCCCAAATATATCATATTGTTAAATATTGCATTCATATAATAAAACTCTATTTTTTGACCTGCCGTCTTTATATATATAATTAAGTCTGGTTATCCCTAGTTTATGCTATCATATTACCCTGGCATCTCCCCTTGTAACTTAGTCTTTTTACTTATATTTATATTTTGTTGTAAGGAGGACCGTGTTTCCTTTTTTTTTATTGGGACGTATTACGGGTCCAGCATCATAAAAAAATTACTCTCACTGCCCACTCTAATTTTCATATCTTAACTTATCCTTTTGTTGATTTCCATTATTGTATTTGGGCCCCTCTAATCCGAGAGTTTGGGCTACACAAGGGGTTTGGATCCACCCTGGAATTTGTAGGCCTACCCTGAGGAGGTGTGTGTGTATATATATATATATATGTAGTTACTTTACCTTTAGTCGGTAACATACTTTATACCTACCTAGGTACAAAGTATAGAGGAAGGGGAGAGAGGAGTTTTGTTGGAAAATTTTACTCTCTCTTTTTATATAATAGTTATAAAGTATTTTACCGACTAAAGGTAGAGTAAAATTTTCCAACAAAACTCCTATTTCCCCCTCCACTCTTAGAAATATTAGCTTTATACGCCCTTGGTGAAATATTCAACTATTTACTTTTAACATATTCAGCACTAATTGGTAAAGTGAGGGTGTGTGTAACAATTGTACCATTCCTCCTGTAAAACCTATTTAATATAAAATATTTTAATTGTATCATGGATACAATTAATATTAATATAACAAGTTAATTTGTAGCCCACGCACCATAGTCAAAGCAGACAAGGACACAATATTATTTATAATATTCTCTACGGATCAAACTCGTACATTGAGCTGATACACAGGATCTTATTTCATTTTACTTTATTCACGTTGTTTTTATTTTACTGAGAAATTGTAGATTTGTTATTGATGCTTACTACTAAGGGTCCAATAATGTATATGCAAATAAATTTTAAAATTATTGTTTACTTTACATTGCGGTCATTTGACACACTACGCCGCAAGATACCAGCACTATGGTTCTCCATACGTTCGTAGTTCACCTGTGTTGTTACTAGGGACCTGCCTGATCTTGCTATGAAATAGTATTTTATGATATTATTACTAATTTTATCTGTGAACCTTGTGTGAACTTTAGGGCTAAAATCTAAAATCTAGATTTAAGACTTTATACGGAACTAATAGGAAATGGTAGAAAGTAAAACGTAAGTAAATGTTGTCATTGTTTGAAAACTTAAATACATTATTCCATTGTTTGCTTAAAAAACGTGGATTCATTTGAATTAATGTGTTCTTTTTATTATGATTTAGGTCCTGGGTGGTGGTTTCATCTCCTGCTGCACTTCCAACTTTAATGCTTGGTCAGTATATTTATGTGTCGATACTAATGTTTGAAATTTTTTTTAGAGTATTTACCGTCACGTAATTTTATTTGAAGCACTGTACCTTATAAGTACAATTAAAATATCACTATTTATAGTACGTAAAGAGGCAACACTTTTTTATTTCATAAGTCCCTGTTAAGGGCTGTATCAGATTTATCTACTTATGAGCTGTCGCCTTGCCAGCTGTATCGGTAATCACGTGACTAAGTGTAGATCTGCTCAAACAGTCACCAAGGATGCTGATGCACCCCTCACGCTGCCCTAAGTTCAAGAACGGAAGCAGTATGTTGACAACACATCCTTGGTCTGATGTTTGACTTTTATTGGCTCATCCTAGCCCGAGACCGGAAGCAAACAAACATTCCCATATGACCACACGAAGGATCTACATGATTGGTGGAACACCAGTGCAATATTTTAAACAGGCGCAACTATGTATGATCATTACTATAGCAAAGTAGGTCACTAGGCATTTTTGTATTTTTTATGTTTATCAAAATTCAGGCCAGACTCAGCAAACGTCATAAATACACAAGAAGCACCCAACACTCGGAACATAGACTTTCATGTGGCTTTGTTTACATTAGGTCTCGGCTTAGGGTGAATCAATAATAGCAACGGTTTTTATATTCTCTTTTGGAATGTTAGAGCTCAGAACTTTATTCTACATTGACCACACTTAACTCTCTTTCACAACAGATGAATCCATTGAAAATCTAATCCTTTCTAAATGAAAACACTTACACATCCACTAACGACTTTACACCCAGCAAACTCACACAAGGTCACATAGAAATGAACTAAAAACGTCATAGGGAAGAAACACCTACCAGAAGTCAACTATTAAAATAAAGTATATATATATTGAGGTTCTATTCTAACCTAGATTTCTGCTAACCTTGTTACCATTCCATTTGTTAATATATTAGACTCTCAATTAATATTCACAAAATAATCAATTTGACTTTCATAATAGTGTAAGAAACATATTGTAAGAGATCATGGATAAAATGGTGTGTTGGTCTTTTACCTATGTTTACATATGGACTTAGGTTTATCGAGTTGAGTAAAAATTAGAAAAATAAAATAATTTCTAGTAAATATAAGTATTGTATAGGTATGTATAAGTATTGGATTCACCATTTCCTTGTGAGTTGATAGGATTAAATTTTTAATTATTCGGTAGGCCTGTATCTTAAATAAAATACAGTGATAAGGTGCGTATGCATCTTTCCCAATCAATCTTTGCCTACCATTTATCACCAAATTGTGATGGCATGTTTTTATTAGTTCTGATAGATGGTATTTGACATACCGGTACCTAGTTTCTAAGATCATTGGTAACCTATTTAGTAGCTTTGTGGTTCCAAGGATGTAGCAACGCTTGCTGCCATTAGAATTGGCCGATGCAGCCTTTGATATGAAGTGAGTGGGGAGTGTGACATCATCAAGTCTATACAACTCAAGGGTCCTTCCAAGGATCCTCAAGGCTATTTGGATACACTTGAGATGTGAGGGGGGCAATGTGTTTGTAACAGGGCTCCTACGCGTCATGGAAAACCTTGAATTTTAAAATATTTCTTCCAGGCCTGAAAATGTTATGAAATTTCTCATTTTTCCAATCTTTGCCTGGAATTTTTAGATTGTCCAGGAAATCTTATCGTCCCCCCCCTCCCCCTTTTTTTTAAAAAAAGGCCAAGGAAACAGGAGTGTGTCAGTAGATGAAATTCCAAGATATCTGAGGAAATTCTTAAGGTGTTTGAATCCCTTTAAATCCCATTAAATCTTTTATCAAGCTACTGAATCATTAATTATAAAACTAGGTTGTATTATTGTTATTTTTATAAATCTTATTTTTGTAATTCACCTAGCATACACTATCATGCACAATATGAACGGTGAGAGTTGGGGTATTTAACTTGCACTTTCTAAACTGACTGAATATATCAGCACACGACTCATAAACCAACTTATATCTAGAACAGACACGACATTCAGTCCTTGGCCGTTAAATTATCACTGTGAAAGGGGAAACCCACATTTCACCAAGGACTACCATATTTGAAAGTGAGTTCATGTTATGTTTTAAGTATTTGAATATCTCGTAGCATCATGAAATAAATTAAAAAATAATAAACTGTCAAAATGTGTAGGGGAGTCGGGAGCCTGAATTAAATAAAAGAAAATATGTAATTATATGTATTTTGCCATGATTACTTTAAACACTTGTCCTGGAGGAGTGGTAGAAAATCCTCAAGTCCTTGAAATGTCCTGGAAAAAAATTAATTAATTTGTGTATGAACCTTGTAAGACCTAAATGAGTCAAACATTCTTTTGAAATTAGGTGTAAGGCGCACACAAACTTTTTTGGGAAAGGGGGGGGGGGTTTATTACAAAAATTCTTCAAAAGAGTTTTAATAATCATAATAAACAATCATTAGATTAAATAAATTTGAAATTATATTGGTACTTGAGTGTCAATATTAGAATTAGACAGTTATTAGTTTCTTTGACTGTAAAGCTTCCCACTCTAACATTGCAAGGACTTAACTGGTCTTGTGGAGTGTTCAACTGCCAACTATTGCACATTTGAGACATGGTGACAATTTTTACATTCAAAACTACGATAATCAAACTATAGGCTACATATAAGAAGCCATAAATAGTTTTGATTAATTTTTATAAAATATTTTAGATTAAACCTGCTTTTAAAAAAATCAAGATAAAGGCTTATTTTTTTAGAAAAAACAAACTTTTTTCACATTTCTTGTACTTATACCTTATTGGATTGATCATAACATTTGGAATAAGTTGTTTATAACCGTCTTGTTAAACATTTATTTCTACTTTATATTCTTTGTTGCTCATAAATCACGTAGTGCCTTTTCTTACCTTTATTACCTTCACCTGTAGGAATGTGATATCGAAATAAAAGTATCAATACTGCACTCATTAAAAACATCGAAAGAAAAATATTTACACTGTACTAGTATCGAAAAAAGTATCGATGACAGTGAGTATTGTATCAAAATTTTAATCTGGATTTTTTTTATCTAGTATTAATAATTTCAACTTTTGCATCATAATTGTATTTTTATATTTATTTAAACGCTGAAAATTATAATTATTTAACCACACGATAGTATACTAAGATCTTTTGCGGCATCTATGTTGTGTGTTGGAACTCGGAAGGTATGATGGGTATTATAAAAGGTTTTACCATGCCATCTTTCAAAACATCTATGAAAATGTAGCTCATGGAAAGTTATTTAATAGCTGAATATGTAATATATTTTTTCAACCTATTTTGTAGGCCTACCCTTCTTTAACCATTAAAGTTGGTGAAAGAACAGCCATGAATTATTATATGCTAAAAGAGATAGAATGGCTAGAGTTGTTTGTCACGCAGAAAATGAGTGAGAATTGAGAAATAGTGTCATTTGTTCTTCCTCCACAGACCACCCTAATAAACATTTAATCCCAGTATAGTGAAGATGGCAAAAAAATTGTGTTGATACTTTTTTCACGTCCTTACCCACACGCTAAAGTGAGTTACAGTTTCCTCAATAAATCACTGTGCCATTTTAAAAACAATACAGCTGTTGATTTTAGCTCTTATTTTCCAAAAAGTAAAGGTGTTAGTAGTTAAGGTTTGGTTCATCATCTTCACAGACTAAACATGAAACTTGTTTCAACTTACACTTCTTGTCCTCCTGCCCATTTTTACGGATTTCTGAGTCTTTAATGGTTGTAAAACGGCAACTAATTAGTCTATCATTTGAGTTTATTAATTCTGGTTACACACAGCAACAGTACAATTAATTTTAGAACTACACAAACATAACCTGAATGGGTACTAAGACTTGCTGAGAGTAAAAACTATTATTAGTAATAAACACCAATAGCATGATTGTTTTAATTTTCATTCTTTTGAAACATTGTAACGATGCAAACCCAAACTAAGGGAACTATATTTATCAAATCATCTTCACCATTATTGACAGTTATTATTAGACTGTATAAATAATTCATTTTTGTTTGAAATTAAATTTAGTGATTACATTCATGATTATGGTTATTTTTAACAAGAGTCATAAAGCCAATAATTTAGATATGAATTCCTGTCTCTAAGCGCCTGGGTGATGTTACGCAGAGGGTGGAGAAAATTGTCTACTGGCGGGTATAGGCAACCAGCATGGTACAATACATATTGAAGCGATACGTGATAATTTTCTTATAAGATAGGTATCGCTTGTGCACATTAAAACTGTATGGAAATGACAAAACAGGTACACACCAGTATGATGGCGACATCTATCGTAGGATGTATGTACTAAAGCAACACGCTCTGCTAGTCTCTTATTTCAATGTGACTACATGTCTAGATAAAGCCAGGTCAAGGAAACATTCTTAATTTATTTAATTAATATGGTGCAGAAATATTATGGAACTATATTCTTAAAGAATTCAGTAAAGATGACATGACAGGTTTGGTCTGGAAGACCGTGTTGGGATAGTTTTCTTGAAACTACTGCGGAACTGTCACACCTTAACTAAACTATAGGATGCACCCAATACTTTCTTCTCTTCCATTTCCTGTTCTTCAAATATCAATACATGACAGGAACATCATCTTCACTCAAAGAGCTCATGGTTACAACTGATGAACGGGAGACTCTAAAATATGTCTCCTGCCTAAAGAGCAGCTCGTTTTGGTTTGCAACAAAATTATCGTAAGATAAAAGTACCACCTCGTGATGATTGCACGATATAAATCGTATTGTCCTAGTGTGCATCATGCCATAGAGACCAAGGTAACCTTGGTTTTTTTTTCCAAACAGTTTCCAACTCTCCCTTTATACAAATGTGGGTACATATTAAGAAAAAACTCTACCTTCCTCATACCTATTCCATGACAATATCTACTGATCTAGGGATCCTAAGTTTACATCCCATGTATGTTGAGAATATATCACTTAAATCCAACAAGAGCTATGTATGTTTCTTTGGTTGTTTTTAGTGGATTTAAATGGAAGTGTCTGCACAAACCTCCGGCCCAGTTAAGGTTGAGCCAGAAGATATTTGTGTGGAACCAGACTTAGCAGTGTGCATCTCAAAAAAAATAAAGGTAAATAAAATAACATGTAACATTTGATACTTCCGCAGCTTCTCTGGAATTGGCAGCAGTTCAACTTGATATACATTGAGGTAGTAGTTTGGGGGATGCGAGGAAAGATCAGTATTTTTGCAATTTTATAGCAAAACATTTTTTCGACCAACATAATTTAAACATTGCTCCAATAGAAACATAAAGTTTAATTTTTTACACCTGGCGATATCAACAGTTCTAGCAGCATGAAGATAAAAAGTTGTCATTAAATTCCAAGACACCCTTGACAGATATTCAAGTATTGTTGAGGTTACCATGTGAATAAAATTACTCTCTTTATGTTTCTACTGGAGCAATATTTGATGTAATTTTACCAAAAATAAGTTTTGATATAAAAACTGCAAAAATACTGCCTTTAACTTGTGTTCTCTAAACTCCCACTGTAAAGAACTGACATAATTTTGCAAAGTTAGGTGTGTGAGCCAGGAGATTTTGGTTTAAATATAGGTTGGATGCATTGGGGATCCCCCCCTTCTTTTTTCGTCATCTTTCTAGTTGAATGCTGATGCATTGTTTTAAATCCCTCTTAGATAGTAAAGTTCAAACCATTGATGGTGTCTACAGGCAACACAGCTTAATAAAACAAGTAGTTTAACATCTCATTGATGGATGCTATTAATATAATGGTTAAAATGTATTTAGTATTAAACTATTGATGATAGCAATAATTATTATAGCTAGATACTTCAAAAACACTTTTTTTTCCAACTTTGGGTTAACTGTTTGTTACAGTTTTAAAGTTTTTATTTTCTCAACCGCGATTGATTGTAAATTGTATATATTATTTACGCTATTGATAATTGAATTAAACAAAATTATGTTGATGGTGAGATGAATGCCACATATCGCATCTCTTCTCTTGTCACTTTAAATAGGTAGGCTAACTCAGAAAGAGCCCATTCTTCAAACTAATAGCAGAAGCTCATTGGGTGCATTAATCTATTACTATTAAAGTGCACATTCTTCTAAATGTCTAAATTATTTCCTAGGAGACCCAAAAATATTGGTTCATGTTTTTTAATCTCGTATCAAAACCCTATTCTTGAATTCCCATTTAGTTCACATTCGACATTGAATTGGAATTGGATAAATATGGTAAAATCTCTAGAGCAAGTTAGTACATACTGTAATTAATTTAATACTAAAGGTCCAGCAAATATTATATTTACAGTAGTTTGACTGATGCATAACTATGGAGGTATTTTCTAGTAAATATGTTATTACTATCATTGTATCTGAATATTTTATAGAATGCTTTTATCCCAAAAATAATAAGTAAACCATTATTTTCTAACACTGTTAGATGAGCAGATTAGTAGACATATTTTTGCTTTTTTTAAATTAATAAAACACTTTTTCATCATTTAACAAAATAGAGAATTTTTTTATAATTTTTTGTGTCACCCTATATAACTAGCTCACCCAGGATAATATATAAAAACTAATTACACTAATGTGTTAGGGATAAGGAAGGTTGAATTTATAGGAAGTGTACATAAATTTGCGTGTAGGGAGAGCAGAAAACCAATTTTGAAGCACCACTCTTGGTACATGCTACCGAAATTTGAATCCTGATCTTGTCATTGTCAGTCCGGTGTCTTGCACCATGGTGCCCACCAACCATTTTGTATGTGCCTGCCACTGTTTTACCACAACTTGTATGTTTTTTTATTATAATTTTCAGTAAAATGGCATCTCGGTCTTTTTAATGTATTTTCAAAGTCATAAGTGCAGGAAAAATCAATATTATAATAGACTCAAGCCTAAATAATATTGCCCACAACAATAGCTTAGTTTAATCCACTAAGATGTCCCGTGCCCAGGGTCATTCTTCACCCATATTTTAAGGTAGGGTCTGTGGTGTACGTAATCACAAATTTGTAGCTGACGATTTCCGCACATCCCCCACAAACTCTGCCTTAAAATATGATTTAAAAATTATCCTGGGTGCGGGACGATTCCTGGATAGCTCAGTGGTTAGAGCATTGGCGTACTATGCTAAAGGTCCTGGGTTTGATTCCCGTGTACAGGTGTCATTTTTAAATTCAAAGAATATGATATCTAGATACAGCTATAGCTGTAACTAAACATTACTAGCTTGTATTCTTTTAAATGTTAAAATTCAAAATTACAGAACTGAATAAGAAGGAATTAGAGACATATATTTTTTATACATGATTTCATGTGTACAGTTTTTTCATAATGGTAAAACAGGTGTTTTCTTGTATGATTTATTCCATTCTTTAAAATATGTACGAGTATATGTATTGACAATTTGCATGTTGCATTTTACTATACATTATAAGTTTTAGTTTTTCCTTATAGCCGCGACATCCCAGGGTGTTGCGATGCACAATTTAGGAACCCCTTTACTATCCTGTAATTACATAAACGATTGAACAATTGAGGATGCTTATAACATTGTAATTATCTTTAATGAGAGTCGAAAGGGACAGTTGGTGTACACCATAATCTTTTTTAAATTCAATTTTGTAATAAATTGCATACTCTTTTGTTGTATTTTCACTGTAAATACTTTATTACAACTAACTTAATTAATCCACTAAAAGTTGATTTATATTCCATATTAAATATTGTATATTGTATCAAAAATATAAATTTAAACTAGATCAGAAGACTCAGAATTTGGTGGAGAATTGTTAGTCCAATAAGATTTGCACATGACATGCCGATATTAAATTGCATTTTTTTTTCTCTACCCATACAACATTTATATTATCAAACTTGCATATTTTTGAAAACATTTAACATGTTTCCTTAGTAAGTGAATCTTACACAGCTCTAAAAAAGTAATACAAATGTAAACATTAAATGAATTAATATGTTAAACAAAAAAAAAGTCATTTAATACATATTTTAATGGATGTAAAATCACGTGATCGAAATATTTGTCATAATAAAAAGCTACAAAAATAAGAAGTGGAAGTATCTTGAATGGTTACTAAACTAATAGGCAGGTCTTTGGAGTCGGTAAGCCAAGCCTTCAACTCCGAGTGCTTTATTTTTATACTCTCAGATTTTGACTGAGTCCTCATAAACAGCTATAGTGTATTAATAATTAGTAATAACAAATTAACCGCATTAAAATGCTCCAATACAGACTACTTCATGGGAAGCTTCTTTTTTGTGTACTACTATGTGTTAGTTGAAAGACATACTAATAATGATCTTTAGATTAGCATTGTTATTCTATTAACGACTAGTATCGTAACCGCATTGTTTCACGCACAGATGATAACTAACTACAGATCACATTGTACTTTCAGAGCTAACTGATAACCTTGGTGCTACCAACCCAACATACATTAACTTCCCTGGTACAGTACTTATAACACCTCCCCCTTATCGATATCGTGTAGGTTTTACAATGCACTATCCTCTTCTGGTTAATACACATTTAGCATTACCATTTACATCATTTGTGATATCAACAGATGTATCACTTCTGTCTTCATTCACAGCTGCATTATCCACAACAGGTTCATCAGCATTATAATAGGGTTCATAATGAGTTGTATTGCTAACCTCATTCAAAGTGTCATTAGAGCCATCTGTTGTATTTTGTAATTCACCCTGGTAATCAGTATGAAACTCTTGAGTTAGTCGAGGCTGCTGTTTACATTGCTTCACTAATCACCTATTATGTATGAGCGAGGAGCCTCATGTCCATTCATAATCAGGGCTGGCTTCCATATTTTAATTTTTTGTACAAAAATTGCATGGCCATTTTTGAAATCAACAGGTTTACGAGGTGCTTTTTTGTCATAATGTGTTTTTACTTTGAATTGTTTAGCAACAAGTTGTTCACTCACATAAAGTACTGCCTTGGGGAGGAGATTTGCAGTGTAAACTGGTATACTTGTCCTTACAAGACGACTCATTAACAATTGAGATGGTGAAAATTAGAGCCCTGAGAGAGGTTTGTTGCGGTATTCTCGAAGAGCCAGCCAATATTCCTTTCCTTCTTCCTTACTCTTTTTGAGAATTCGCTTACCTAGATCAACCCCCTTCTCAGCTAATCCATTGGACTGTGGTGATGTTCTAATTCAAAATCATAGTCCTGGGATAAAGTACGACACTCATATGAATTAAATGGCATATTATCCGCTACTATCGCCCTGGGCATTCCATGTGTGCTAAAAATTATTTTGAAAGCATCTATTATGTCACAAGATTGTTTAGTGGGCAATAGTATAACCGCCAACCCCCTAGAAAAATAGTTAACCACAACAAGATAGTACTGACCCTCAAATTCGAGAACACCAGCACCAAGTTTTTCAAATGGTAGTTTAGGCACAGGGTGGGGGATAAGTGGCTCCTTCTTATTAGACACACAACATTTGTCACACATCCTACAGTCAGTTACATGGTTTTCTACATCACTAGAGATACCAGGCCAAAAAAATAACTGTCAAGCTCTGGCTTTAGTCTTTTCAACACCGAAGTGACCGTCATGAAGTAATGTAAGCATTCTAATCCTTAGTTTACTTGGCACAACAATTCTCTCATTTAAGAACAAAAGTTCATCTTCCACATGAAGATCATTCTGCAGGGGCCCATAAAGGCAACATTGATCTGGAACATGGTCACTTCTTTGAGGCCAACCTGTTGCATAAAGTTCATGACAATATTAAGCACAGGATCTGCTAGCGTTTCTGTTCTAAGTTCTGTTTTACGAGGCTAACTAATCAGAATGTGCCTACTTACACTTTGTACTATTTCACTAAGTCCAGGGTCATCAGGAAATGCACCAGATATGTATGATCGTGACAGCAGATCTGCAATATACATTGTTTTTCCGGGTATATACTGAACATTGAGATTGTACTTCAGGAGCTTAAGCTTCAGTATTTGAAGGTGAGTAGAAAATATTTTACCTACATTCTTATCCATGATATCCACAATAGGTTTATGATCTGTCAAGACTTTTACAGAGCGGCCAGCATAGCATATACTATTTGTAGCATATACTATTGCCAACATCTCTTTTTCTACCTGAGCCCAGCCCTTTTTAGTCTCTGTTAGACTGCTGAGGCATCACATTGTATTATCAGTGACTTGGATGAATTAAAGTCTGAAAGAACTGAAGTGATACTGATCACAGATTTGAGAGTTTACACACAGTCAGAGTGACATTGTAGCCACTGCCATGTTACATCTGCCTTCAGTAGTTCTCTCAGGGGAGCTGTCAGTGTTGACATTTGAGGTATTAATTGTCTCAAGTAATTGATCATTCCTAAAAACTTCTGCAACTCTTTTTTATTCCTAGGATCTGGTAGACATGAGATAGCTAAAACTCGCTCTGGATCAGACCTAATTTTGTTAGCAGAAAACACATGACCCAAAAATTAAACCTCTGAGGTCTTGTATTGGAGTTTGTTAGGATTAAATTTAACATTTAAAAATTTGTGTACGTTCAACAAGCCAAGCCACAATATTGTTATGTTCTTCCACTGATTCTGCAGCAACCAAAAGATCATCAAAGTATATTACAATACCCTTAATGTCACCAAAGAACTGTTCATTCCATTCCCGAAACTTCTCAGGAGCACAACTCACCCCAAATGGCAGCCTTAGGAACTTATAGCAGCCCCATGGAGTGGAGAATGCACAGAGATCACTAGATTCTTCATCAAGCTCTAGCTGCCAGAATCCATCTTTAAGGTCAAAAAGTGAAAAACATTTTTACCAGATAATTTATCTGTCATTTGTTCAATCGTTGGAATTTGATAACACTCCGTATTTATTTCTATCTTTAGGTCTTGTGGGTCCAGACAAAGCTGTAATGAACCATAAGGTTTTTCGGCAATGACTAGGTTGCTTACCCATGATCTGGGCTCCTTAACCTTCACAACAATTGTATCCTTTACCACCTTGTCCAAAGTTGACTTAAGTTTACTGTACACAGTTTGTGCTAGACGTCTAGGGGGCCTAGCTTGAGGCCTATCATTCTTGCGAATATTTATTTTACACATTTTGGGGAATTTTACAAGACCTGTGAAGATTTCTTTTTTCTCTTCTATAAATTTAACTTTCTGACACTCTCTGATTATTATCAAATTAAGTTTCATGAGCTTCTGATTTAATCACGTTCACTCTTTTGATTGGATTTAGATTCACACATGCATCTAGGCCTAAAATTGGAGTAGCGTCAACATCCACTAGTCTGAAATCCATGTAGCTCACTACATTATTGTACTGATACCTGAGCTACACAATGTTTAGAGGCTTTACCTTAAAACCGCCATATGACTCCAGCATTTTATTTGTAGGCCTAACCTTAAACTGTTTGTCTATTTGCTTAAATATGTGAATTGGAATAACATTGGCTACATAACCAGTACCAGTATCTAGTTTAAAGTGCAAAGGTTTGTTTTCAATCTTCACACTTTCATGCCACACCTTCATATCATTCTGCTTTTCTTTGTTCAGCATTTCAATACATTTGTTCTTTGATCCGGTCGCTTTGACTTCAATCATGTCTACATACAAAGGTTCACCATCCCTATCACTATTATTGGGTTGTAAAGTTTTCACTTGTCTGATATTCTGACATACAATAGCAAAATGGTTACATTTGCCACACTTTGAGCATTGTTTACCATATCCTGGACATTGACGCCTTTCCTGAGTAGTTTTGCACCAGCAACATTAAATATGTATTTCAATTACGCTGGATATTTCTCTCGTTGAAAACTCTTGAATTGGTTATGCACAATATATACAGCAACCGGCACTGAGCTTACAACTGGAGTTGACGATGTTGACGTTTGTAGATGGCTTAGTTGCTCTCAACTAACCTCAGCCACTTTCGCTAGGTCACAGGCCTTTTCTAACATCAGGCTTGGCGCTTGTAGAAGTTCTTTTTACAATGCAGGATCATTTGTCCCCAGGAAAATACAATCCCAAACAATGTCATCAGATTGATCACCAAACTTGCATGTTTGAATTAGTTTGAATTGGTCAAAAGTTTCCCCCATTTTTTGTTTATGAAAATACAGCATAAATCGTTCATATGGCATGTTTTTCCTTGGTTTGGCATATGCCTCAAATGCAGCCAGTAATGTATTGTAGTTTTTACGTTCTGTATCACTTAGCTTGAATGTGTTTTGTACTTCTACAGCTTATTCTCCAACAAGGTTAAAAGTATTGCTGCTTTCACTTCCATTGACTTTTCAGTTTTTCCCGAAGCTAACATAAACATTTCAAAAGTTCTTCTTAAATTTGCACCAGTTTTCACTCACATTTCCAGTCAAACTAAACACACTTGGCTTGTTTGAATCCGCCATGATTATTCTTGATGTTACAACAGTTTTCAAGATACGTATTTATTTGTACATGTAAATAAATGTATATTTAATGTAAGGTCCAAATGACTGCGCCGTGTTTTCTGTACTACTATGTGCTAGCTGAAATACATAATAATAATGAACTTTAGACTATCATTGCTACTATATTAACAACTTGTATCATAACCGTATTGTTTCACGCACAGATGATAACTAGTAACTACAGATCCCATTGTCTTTTTAGAGCAAACGGATAACCTTGGTGTTACCAACCCAACATACATTAACTTCCCTGGTACAGTACTTAAAACAGCTTCTTTGTCATTGTCTATGTATATTTTAATAAATTTGTCAATCCAAATCACAAATATTTGTTATAAAGAATAAAAAAGTATAAAATTAAAATGATATAATTACCAAATATTGTTATAATAATAAAAGTTTTCATTTTGAAGCTGAAATCCAATAGTTTCAAAGATTTAACATTTGTGATATAGGACTGACTTATGACTCCTTTAAAATGGATTACAATATGGGGATTTGTCATGCTCTGTTGTATTGCTTCTCTGCATTACTGCTTCCTCTTTGCCATTGTGTCATTTGCAATTCTGCTTACTCTTTGTCATTGTTTCATTTACTACTGGATGGTTTGGTGTGGGGAGGGGAGAAAGTGGAAATAAGG